>JADDOH010024312.1:0-12055 GCA_016648135.1 Agrypnia vestita
CTAAAATAAGTACTGGTCTCTTAAACCAATAATAGTAATTAACTCTTACTTCTAATGAAATTTTTTTTATAAAGAATTAGTTAAAAATAACATAAATATGTCATATTTAAATTACTAATTTATAGTATTCTTTTATTCCACAAATAATACCCTTAAATTGATTATTTTTATTTATTATTTTTATTTCCTTCTTTATTTTATTTATAATTTTAAATTTCTTTATTTATAGCCCCAATCTATCAAGATTTAAAATTAAAATTGAACAAAAAAAATTTAATTGAAGATGATAGCTAATCTTTTTACTATTTTTGATCCTTCAACTAACATTATAAATATTTCTTTTAACTGAGTAAGAACAGGTTTAATAATTATTCCTATTTCATTCTGACTAATCCCCACTCGATTATTTTTTTTTTGAAATTTAGTAGCTAATTTTCTTCACAAAGAATTTAAGATATTAATTGGACCTAACTACTTTAATGGAAGAACATTTATTTTAATTTATCTTTTTAGAATAATTTTATTAAATAATTTTTTAGGCCTCTACCCCTATATTTTTACTAGAACAAGTCATCTATCAATAACCCTAACACTAGCTCTTCCCCTATGATTTACATTTATACTTTACGGATGAATTAATAATACCCAACATATATTTATTCATTTAGTCCCTCAAGTAACTCCATCTATATTAATATCTTTTATAGTAATTATTGAAACAATTAGAAATGTAATTCGTCCAGGAACTTTAGCGGTTCGACTTATAGCTAATATAATTGCTGGACACCTCTTTATTACTCTTTTAAGATCAATAAATCTAAATGTATCATCTATAATTGCTATAATTTTAATAATAGTAATAATTCTTTTACTAATATTAGAGGCAGCTGTATCGGTTATTCAAGCTTATGTTTTTACTATTTTAAGAACCCTTTATTCTAGAGAAGTAATTTAATAATGTCAACCCATTCTAATCATCCCTTTCACCTAGTAAACTATAGCCCATGACCTTTAACTGGAGCCCTAAGTTCAATAACTTTAATAGCAGGATTAGTTATATGATTCCATACTTTTAATACCTCTTTATGTCTATTAGGTCTTGTAATTACTTTATTAACAATATATCAGTGATGACGAGATATCTCTCGAGAAGGATGCTATCAAGGAATACATACCTACAGAGTAACTACAGGATTACGATGAGGGATAATTTTATTTATTGTCTCTGAAATTATTTTTTTTACTGCCTTTTTTTGAGCATTTTTTCACAATAATCTTAACCCTAGAATTTCAATTGGAAGAACATGACCCCCCCTATCAATTTGCCCTTTTAATCCATTTCAAATTCCTCTTCTTAATACAATTATTCTCCTAACTTCTGGAATTACAGTTACTTGAGCCCACCATAGAATCTTAGAAAATAATCTTACTCAATCTACTTACAGATTATTATTAACAGTATTATTAGGATTTTATTTTACAGTACTCCAAGCCTATGAATATATTGAAGCCCCCTTTACTATCGCCGACAGTATTTATGGTACTTCTTTTTTTATAGCCACAGGATTCCACGGACTCCATGTAATTATCGGAACTTTATTTCTACTAACCTGTCTAATTCGTCATTTAAAAAATCAATTTTCTAATAATCATCATTTTGGCCTAGAAGCTGCAGCTTGATACTGACATTTTGTTGATGTAGTTGGACTATTTCTTTATACAGCCATATACTGATGAGGATAATAATTATTTATATAATATATTTAGTATATTTGACTTCCAATCAAAAAGTTTAATTTTTTAATATAAATAATTATATTAATTTCATTAATTTTTATTTTTTCTTTCTTACTTACAAATTTAATAATTTTCTTAGCCCTAATATTAGCAAAAAAAACCTTTAATGACTTAGAAAAACTTTCAGCTTTTGAGTGTGGACTTGACCCTAAATCATCCGCCCGACTACCCTTTTCTCTCCATTTTTTCCTTATTACAATTATTTTCTTAATTTTTGATGTAGAAATTGTATTAATTATGCCTATAATTACAATTTTTAATATTTGCCAATTAGTCCATTGATTTATTATTAGAACATTATTTATTTTCATTCTACTTATTGGACTTTATTATGAATGAAATAAAAACATACTAAACTGAACTAATTAGGATTATAATTTATTTAAAATATTTGATTTGCATTCAAAAAAAGTTTAATTTTAAACTTATCTTTAAATAAGAAGCTTAAAGCATTTAATTTCGACTTAAAAGACTGGGTTCAACTCCCCCTTATTTTTAATTGAAACCAAAAAGAGTTATATTATTGTTAATAATATTATTGAATAAAAATTCCAATTAAAGAGATTCCTCAATTAAGCTGCTAACTTAAATCTTAGTGTATAAACATTAGAATCTCTATTTATATAGTTTAACCAATAAAACATTACATTTTCACTGTAAAAATAAATTTCTATTTTATAAATTACTTAAAGATTAATTTAATCTCTTTAATATCTTCAATATTATACTCTATTATAAGTTATTTAAGTAAATCATTACTAGCCCTAAAATAACAAAAATTCACATTAAAAAAATTCATACTCAAAAAAATTCTTAAATCCTTAAAGTATAAATAATTCCCCATAATTATTCTCAACAGACTAAAAATAAGTAAAAATAAACCTCTAATAAAATATAAATTTAATAAATAAATAACTTAAAATGAATACTCATATCTCTAACTCCACAAATTAAAATTTTTCTTAAACTATTTAAGTTATAATAAAAAAAATAAAAAATCAAGCTTTAACACTATAAAATTTAATGGAATTAAATGAAGAAAAAGTAATAAATACTCTCGTGACTCCCCTATAAAATAATTTATTATTCTTCTTATAAAATTACCATGCTGTATAAAAGAAAAAAGATATAAACTATACCCTGCTGAAAAAAATGACACAAGCATTAATAAAATTATTATAATAAATGATCATCTTACTAAACTATTTATTAATCTTATTTCACCGATTAAATTTAATGAGGGAGGAGCTGACATATTAGATGAAAGAAATAAAAATCATCATAAAGTTAACACAGGTATCATTGTAAGTATCCCCTTATTAATTAATCAATTTCGTCTCATTAAACGCTCATAATTAAAATTAACTAAACAAAATAATCCTGATGAACACAATCCATGCCCAATTATTAATAAATAAGCTCCTCTATATCCCCAATTCATTATTGTCAGTAAGCCCCCTAATATAATTCCTATGTGAGCTACAGAAGAATAGGCTACTAAAGACTTTAAATCAATTTGAAAAAAACATATTGAACTCACATAAAAAGCGCCCAATATTCTAATAATAATAATAAAATTATTATACTTTATATTAATAGAAGATAAAAACACTATTACTCGCATAATTCCATATCCCCCTAGCTTTAGCATAATTCCAGCTAAAATCATTGAACCTGAAATAGGAGCTTCAACATGAGCTTTAGGTAATCATAGATGAACAAAAAATATGGGAATTTTAACTAAAAAAGCTACTAATATAACTAAATAAATCAATAAAAAATTTATATCTAAATTCTTTATTAAATAAATTATTATAGAAACAATTTTTTGATCTAAATAAAAAATCCCTATTACTATAGGTAAGGAAGCAAATAAAGTATAGAATAATAAATATATCCCAGCTATTAAACGTTCAGGCTGAGCTCCCCAACCTATAATTAAAATTAAAATAGGAATTAAAGATCTCTCAAAAAATAAATAAAAAATAAATAAATTTATTCTTCTAAATGTACAAACTAATAAAAATATTAAAATAACTACATTCAACATAAAAATATTTACATAAAAATTTCTTAAATTTCCTTTTAATCTAGCTAAAAATATTAACCCTCTAATTCAAATTCTTAATAAAATTAAAGCATAAGAAATTATATCGCATCCAAAAATATAACTTAAATTTCTAAAATATAAAGAATTTATTGATATAAATATAAATAAAAATATTCTAATAAAAATCATAATCTGAACTATTCAATATGACTTTTTTATTAAACAAGATATAACAATTAATAATAATATAAAAAGAATTTTTTTCATTATAAAATTCTAAAAATTCGCATATATAATCATTGCCAAAAATTCGAATTATATTCATTAAAATAGAAATACCTAAAACCCCCTCACAAACAGTTAAAACTATAAATAAAACTTTAAAATATATTCTATTTCCTAAACTTACAGTATATAAATAAATTATAAAAAATATATTTAATATAATAAATTCTAAACTTAACAAAATAAATAATTACGATTACGATTTAAAGAATAAAGAAAATTCCCCATTAAATAATTAATTAATAAAATTTATTAAATGTATACTTTTCATTAGTTTTTATAGTTTAATCAATAAAACTTTGATTTTGTAAATCAAAAATAAGTAGGGGAGAGTAACCTATATTGGACCACTTTTGACATAATGGCACATATCACTAAATCCTTTCAAGCTATAAGAATGAAAAGTAGCTCAAAATATAGCTTGATTCAGTAGTTAGATAATAACAATCTGTTCTCATCGTAGCGTAGTCGTAACTATTAAAAAATAATCGTTTGGTGAAGGTTGTCGTTCGGTCCAATTAACGCAACCAGTATCCTAAATTGGACCACCAGGATCCTAAATTGGACCAAATGAAAAAAATACGTAATTATGAAAAATAAACACAGTTTAGTATCATGATTACATATATTTATTATTTAAAAGTAGTATGTATTAAAAAAGGAACAATTTTACTTAATAAAGTCTTTGGATAACTATCTTACTTAATCAACTTTTTTTAATCTTATATCATGATTAATTATATTTATTATTTGAAAGTAATATAATTTCAAAGAAGAATACTTTTACTTACTATAGTCTTTGGATGGCTGTTTTGCTTAATCAACGTAAAAAATATCTTAATCTTTATGGCAATTATAAAATTATAAACTCAAACATATCAAATAATCAACAATAATGCTTCTACTGAACGAACATACTGCTGAATGGGATAATACCTAATAATGTTAATTCAAGCAATCATCACATACGTCTGGGTTTGTGGTGCAGGTCTCATGTAGCCATCTTTAGCACCGCACGCATTGCAGCCACTCGACTTTTATCTAAATAGTTCACACCACACGATGCTCATCATCGCCATCGTCGTCGTCGTCATTTAGTTCGATTACAACATCAAGATTCACTTGAACTACTGGAAATTGACCTTTTCGCTTCAAAGTCTTCTTCTTTACTGCTTCCTTCTTAACTACTCTTTTTTGCTAGCTTTAGTCGTTTTAATTACAACTTGTTTTTTTGCTTTACCTACTTGTCCTTTTCGTTGAATACTTTCTTCTAAAGATAATTTGTATGGGGATGAAGTTATTTCAGTAGTTTTAGGAATAGATCTTCTTTTATTTGCTTTAAGCCCCAGATACAGATGCTTATTTAGTGGCACGTGAGCATGCGCAGTATCGACCTTTTCTAGGCCTTGCTTATTAGTGGCATGTGTGTACGCACATTGCTAGTAACGAGCATACCACTAGCCATACAACCGCCTGTTGATTTATGAGCATGCCACTAAGTGGCATGTGTACCTGTACCTTTATTATCTGGAAGAGGTGACAAAATTGCCAGTGATTCCGTAATATTTTTATTGGACGTGTTGGTCTCTTTTGACGTAAAGGGCTGTATTCTTTATATTTTGTTGTATTCAGCAATTTGGTAGGCTAAGCGCCGCACGTCGGTAATAGTTAAACCAAACATGTGGTTTTCCACAAAAAAAAAGGTACTCTACAAACTCCTTTTCCTGTTCGATGGAGAAAACTGTCGGTCTTCCTTTGTGTGTCACATCATTATTAGCAATTTTATTAAGCAGTTTAGCGTGACGCAAAAATTGCTTTTGGCATTTGATACTGCCTGGAGATGGCATTTATACCCATTGCTTTATTTTTATATGTCGTCAACGCTCTTTCTAAGTCTTCTTTCCTCCATTTGTAATACTTCTTTTTACACTCGCCATCTGCAGTGGTCATCTAGATTGAAAAGAATTTTATTCAAATTTTGAACAAAAGTGGTTGCATTAATTGGACCGGTACAATTTAGGAACTCGGGAGTGGTTCAATATACGGACCATGGTATATTTTCATTCGTGTCAAAAAATAAAAACGTAAACTCTACGGATTTGTGTTTATTTACTGGTATTTAAAACAGTATAAAACTTGCCTATTTATAGAAAATATTACAAAATGATGACTTACTATATTACGACGAACAACTTCGTTAGACATCACATTCAAAATCAGCATCAATACAGTCCAAAAATTTTTTTTTTTCATCACAGTTGCAATATGTATTCAACGTCGGTACAAAATGGCGGAATGTTAGTGGCGTTGCAATCGCGTGTTTTTCAATTGCCAGTGTAAAAAAATTGTTTCATTTTGGTAGTAAAACAGAAGTGGTCCAATATAAGTGCCGGTTCAATATTGGTTACTCTCCCCTAATATCTTTAAAAACTCCAAAAAAAAAAATTCTATATTTATCAATAATCTCCAAAATTATTATTTTAATTAAACTATTTTTTGATATTTTTATATTCATTATATTATTATTAAGTTTTATTCTTCTTAACATTCATCACCCTTTATTAATTACAATCATTATAATTATTCAAACTACAATTATAGCCTTAATTTTAGGTTCATTAAGAACTTCATTTTGAATGTCATACCTAATATTTCTAACTTTTATTGGAGGAATACTAATTCTTTTTAACTATGTATCAAGACTCACATCAAATAAATTAAATTTTTTAACTGCTAATAAAATTATTTTATTACTATCCCTAACAATTTTATTCTTTATTATTTTTAAGATTTTTTCCTAAACTCAAATCTTGAAATAAATAAATTTTTAAATTTAAATCTATTTATTAACTCTGAAAATAATTTATTTTTATCTAATTTTTATAATAAAAATGAAATATATCTAACTATCTCCCTAATAAATTATTTATTATTAACTTTAATTATTGTAACTAAAATTTTTAACTTATCATACGGACCCATACGAATTAAGTTTTAATGAAAAACCACAAATTCAAGCCCCTAAAATCATCCCACCCCATTCTAAAAATTATAACAAACGCTTTAATTGACCTCCATACTCCATCAAATATTTCTTTTTGATGAAATATGGGATCTCTTTTAGGAATTTGTTTAATTATCCAAATTTTAACTGGTTTATTCCTCACTATAAATTATGTACCCAATATTGAATTAGCATTTGATAGAATTAATCATATTTATCGAAATGTAAATTATGGCTGATTTATCCGCTCAATCCATGCCAATGGTGCATCATTTTTTTTTATTGTTCTTTATTTACATGTAGGTCGAGGTATATATTATGAATCATTTATATTTAGTCCAACATGATTCGTTGGAATTGCTATTCTTTTATTAACTATAATAACAGCTTTTATAGGTTATGTACTACCCTGAGGACAAATATCTTTTAGAGGAGCCACACTAATTACAAATATTCTATCAGCAATCCCATATTTAGGTACTGATTTAGTTCAATGAATTTGAGGGGGGTTTGCAACTGCTATAACGCTACATTAAATCGATTTTTTATATTTCACTTTATTTTACCTTTTATTATCTTAGCTTTTTCAATAATTCACCTTATATTTCTTCACCAAACTGGATCTTCTCACCCTTTAAGAATTAATAATAATATTGATAAAATTCCTTTCCATCCATATTTTACTATAAAAGACACTCTAGAATTTTTTGTTCTAATTATAATTATCTTAATTTTATCTATCTACAAACCTTTCCTTCTAGGAGATCAAGATAACTTTATCCCAGCAAATCCATTAGTTACCCCAATTCACATTCAACCAGAATGATATTTTCTATTTGCTTACGCAATTCTTTGATCCATCCCCAATAAATTAGGAGGTGTTATTGCCCTAATAATATCAATCATAATTTTATTCATTATACCTTTTACTTTTATTAAAAATATTAAAGGAAACCAATTTTATCTATTTAATAAAATTCTATTCTGAAATTTTGTATCAATTTTTCTTATACTAACCTGACTGGGAAGATGCCCAATAGAATACCCCTATGTAAAATTAAGTCAAATTACTACAATTTTATATTTTATATATTTTATTATTAATCCTTTAATTAATAAAATATGAGATATTTTAATTTAATTAATAAGCTTATATAAGCATTTGTTTTGAAAACTTAAGAAAGAAGATTAATCTTCTATTAATTTTACTAAATTAATTACAAATATAAACATTAAAACAAAAAAAAAAAATTAAATAATTTAAAGAAATAGGTAAATAAAATTTTCAAGCTAAATTTAATAATTTATCATAACGATACCGAGGCAAAGTCCCTCGCACTCAAATAAATATAAACCCTAAAATTATTAACTTAAAGAAAATATTAATTGAAATACTTGACCCCCTATAAATAATAAAATAAATATTATTCTTATAAATAAAATTCTTGAATATTCAGCTAAAAAAATTAATGCAAATCCCCCTCTTCTATACTCAATATTAAATCCAGAAACTAGTTCTCTCTCACCCTCAATAAAATCAAACGGAAATCGATTTAACTCAGCCAATATAGATGAAAATAAACATAAAACTAAAGGAAATAATAATAATAAAAATCAAATATTTTGTTGATAAACGACTAAATCTAAAAAGTTAAACCCTAAAATTAAATTTATTAAAGATAATAAAATTAAAGCTAATCTTACTTCATAAGAAATAGTTTGGGATATCCCCCGTAAACTACCTAATTTTGCATAATTAGAATTAGACGATCAACCAGAAATAATTATAAAGTAAACTCCCACTCTTAATATTCTTAATATAAATAAAAATCCCAAATTAAAATTTAATAAAATTATTCTATAGGGAATTAAAACTCAAATTAATAAACTTAAAAATAATCTAAATACAGGCTTAAAAAAAATATAAAATAATTAGATAAATAAGGAAAAATAAATTATTTTCTAAATAACTTAATTGCATCATTAAAAGGCTTAACAATTCCTATAAAGCCCACCTTATTAGGACCTTTTCGAAGTTGAATATACCCTAAAACCTTCCGCTCTAATAAAGTAAAAAAAGCTACTCTCACTAAAATTATAATAATTAAAAAAATTATAATAATCACAGGTATATAAATCTCATATTTATTAATTACTATCTATGTTAATTAAACATATAATTAAATTCTAAATTTAATACATTTTTCTGTCAAAATAGTTTAACATAAATTAATTTAATTCAATATTTTTTAAATTATTAAAAATTTCTGATCCTTTCGTACTAAAATTTTTTATTATATTTAAAGATAGAAACCAACCTGGCTTACACCGGTTTGAACTCAGATCATGTAAAATTTCAATAGTCTAACAGACTAAATATTTAAACGGTTTCATTTAATATATATTTTAATCCAACATCGAGGTCGCAATCTTTAATTTTAATAAGAACTTAAAATTAAAATTACGCTGTTATCCCTAAAGTATCTTAATCTTTTAATTATAATCTATAGATCATTAATTTATTTTTATTAAAATAATTTAAAATAAAAAGTTAATGAAATTTTTATATCACCCCAATAAAATAATTTTTATTTTAAATTTATAAATATTAAATAATTAAAATTAAATTAATTATTATAAAGATTTATAGGGTCTTCTCGTCTTTTAAAAACATTTTAGCTTTTTAACTAAAAAATTTAATTTTATTTTAATTAAAATAAAACAGCTTATATTTCGTCCAATCATTCATTCCAGTCTTCAATTAAAAAACTATTTATTATGCTACCTTTGTACGGTTAAATTACCGCAGCCCTTTAAAATTTATTTCAGTGGGCAGATTAGACTTTAAATTATTAATCAAAAAAACATGTTTTTGTAAATATAAATTTTTGCCGAATTCTTAAATTTAACTGAACATAATTCTTATTTTATAAATTACTATGATATACTAATAATATCATTATTAATTTATTAAAATTATTTAAATAAATTTTTTAATAAATATCATTAATTTATAAATATATTAAAATATTTTTTTTCATAAAAATTTTTTATAAAAAAATAAATATAATAAATAATTTTATTTCTATATTTTAAAAATATTTAATATTTTTATATAAAAATTTATTTTAAAGCTTATCCCCTAAAATATAATTATTAAAATTAAAATTTAGTTATCAATAAATATTTTTTTTTTAAAATAACTAAATTAAATTTATTTCTAAAAAAATTAGATATCATTTAAAACGATTAACATTTCATTTCAAATTAATTATTATTAATATTTTTGTTACAATAACTAACATAATTAATTAAATCTTTAGATTTCGAAAAAAATTTTATACAAAATTTCAAATTAATATTCTCTGATACACAAGATACAATAATTTATATTTACTTTTTAAAAACTTTTTTTTCAAATTATTTCATCTTTCTATTACTATACTATTTTTCTAGAAAAATTTTTTTTTTCTTTTATTATACTAAAAATATTATTACTATTATTATTTTAATTAAATATAATTATCAAATTTAAGATAAATTTTCAAATTAAAATGATTTGCACATTAAATTTTCAATGTAAATGAATTACTTTACTATAAAGATTTAATTTGATCTTTCTAGAAACACTTTCCAGTATTTCTACTATGTTACGACTTATTTCAATTTAAAATTAAAGTGACGGGCAATATGTACATATTTTAGAACTTTCATCATTTAAATAAATTAATTAAAATTACTTTTAAATCTACTTTCTAAATTATTATTCATTAAATTTTCCAAAAATTAATTTATTATAACCCATAAAATTCTTAATTATAAACTACATCTTGATTTGATATAAATTTATTTAAAAAATTTAAAAATTCTATTTCTTTAAAATATTTTTATAACAACGATATATGAATTAAATAAAATTAAGTAAAATAAATTGTGGATTATCAATTTATATACAGGTTCCTCTAAATAGATTAAAATACTGCCAAATTCTTTAAGTTTAAAGAATACAACTATTACTACTTATTTTTTTTTGTTTAATTTTATAATAGGGTATCTAATCCTAGTTTAATTTTATATTTATTAATTTCATAAAAAATTATAATTAAAATTTAATTTAATTTAAATATTTTACCTTAAAAATTAAAATCTTATTTTATTTAAATATATTAATTATAATAAAATATATTTATTTTATTATTAGTATAACCGCGATTGCTGGCACAAATTTTATCAATAATTCTTATATTACTAAATCTAAATTTCTTTAATTTTTAATACTAAATATTATAATAATTACAAACAATTTTATTTTAAATAGAAAATAAATTAATACAAAAATTTTTATTCAATTTAATTAAATAAATAATAAATATGAAAGCTAGAATTAACTTAAAATTTTAATACCATAAACGGTTTTTTTTATAGATATATAATAGATTTAATACTATTAATATAAGATTTTTATATTTCTTATTTTTTAGAAAAAGTTTATATAGATAATCAAAGGGTTGATAAAATTTATTAATTTATAAAGATAGTTAATGTATATATAAACTAAGGATTTAATGTTAATAAATTAATGTATATTTATTATAAATAAATTTAATATTATAAATAAATATTTTATAGATATATAATAGATTTAATACTATTAATATAAGATTTTTATATTTCTTATTTTTTAGAAAAAGCTTATATAGATAATCATAGGGTTGTTAAAATTTATTAATTTATAAAGATAGTTAATGTATATATAAACTAAGGATTTAATGTTAATAAATGTATATTTATTATAAATAAATTTAATATTATAAATAAATATTTTATAGATATATAATAGATTTAATTCTATTAATTTAAGATTTTTATATTTCTTATTTTTTAGAAAAAGTTTATATAGATAATCATAGGGTTGTTAA
>JADDOH010024313.1:0-33430 GCA_016648135.1 Agrypnia vestita
TGTACTCACTACTACAATGTAGTACTACACTACATTGAAGTGCACACTTCGCACACTTTGATGTGTAGTGCACACTACAAACTACAAACACCAAAGTTATTGAAAGTATAAACTTCAAATAGTACACTTCATTTCAAAGCGAACACTATAAAGTACATACACTTCAAAGTTATCGAAAGTATGAGAAACATACTTTAAATAGTGCATTTTTTACGTCAAATTTTTGGAAAGTTGATGTAGATATATGAAAAAATCTCTGGAATCTGTAACAACCCCCCCCCCCATGGTTTGAAAAATTTTGGGAGCTAAAAAATTTACTTCACTATTACTTCATTTCATTACTTCACTTCATTATTATTACAATTACTTCACTTAATTTACTTCACTTCAATTACTTCACTTCACTTACTTCACTTCTTTTACTTCACTTCATTTCGTAGTACTACAATTACTTCACTTCAAGTAGTTTTTACTACAATTGTAGTGTACACTTTGTAGTCTTCAAACTGGAAACTTTGTAAACTTCAAACGTGTGTGTGTTGTAGTCTTCATTTTTAAATGTAGTTTTTCCCTTCGCTAGTATATGTTACAGTGAATCTGTTTTTCTAGTGAGTCCATATTCACTGGCATTTTAGAGATATTATAATATATAAAAGGTCATTCTTATCATATTCAAGCAAATATTCACCAATAGAAATTAATACAATATTTTAACGGATGTCTTACTTATTTGTTAATCAATCACTATTTTAACTGTATTTGAGTTAAAAAGCACTACTTAATCATCATAAAATTAGATACAAACATAAACTATGTTACCTCTATATGAGTTTAATATAAAAAGAGAGACAAAGACGAAAGCTTTTGACACAGTTTCACACGAAAATTTTTTTCACAAACTAAAACAGACTGGACTTTCGGAAGCAAGTTACAACTGGTTCAAAACTTACCTTACAGACAGAACACAATTTACACAACTTGATAAAACTAAAAGTGACGAACATTACATCAAATACGGAGTCCCTCAAGGAAGTACACTAGGACCTGTTTTATTCCTCCTATACATAAACGATTTATGCAAGCTAACAACGGGGAGGGAAATAGTTACTTTTGCAGACGATACAATACTCCTGTTTCACGCTTCAACATGGGATCTTGTTTTCAAAGCAGCTGAACTGGGTTGCAAAATAGTGAAACACTGGCTGGAAAATAATTTGCTAACAGTCAATCTCAAAAAAACTAAGTATTTGACATTCAGCATAGATAAAAGAGGGCAGCCATCTAGCGATTTAAAATTGACTATGCATGATTGCCAACACCAAAACTGTTGTTGCACACCCTTGAAAAATGCAGATAGTGTGAAATACTTGGGAATCATAATAGACAGGCACCTAAACTGGAAACTTCACATTGAACTATTATCGGGAAAACTTCTAAAACTCATATACCTATTTAAATTCATACGTAATATTTTTAATAAACAGCAACTCAAAACTATCTACTATGCTCTTGCCTAGTCATTTTTGAACTATGCGATTCCAAGTTGGGGAGGTACTTACAAAACCACATTAAAACCAGCTATATCGGCACAAAAAACCTTGCTCCGAGTCATTAATAAGAAACCATTTATATACCAATCAGACAGACTATTCAGAGAATTTAATGTACTGGACGTTAGACAGCTGTTCGTTAAGTCTACCCTCATCTTCTACATCAAAAACACAAACCACCTAACAGCAACCAGTAACTCGCATTGACATAATACTAGACAAGCATTACGAAACCTTGACGAAATACCAAAAACTAAGACAACACATGGACAGAAAAATTACTCATACATAGGCCCTAAAATATTTAACATATTTAAAACAGACTTCCCGAAAATCAGAATATTCTCAATTAATAAAATAAAAGCTTTAGTAAACAACTGGATTACCTCCAAAGGTAGAACAGCAACTGAAAATTTACTTACTGTAATTGCATAATAATGTCTATTGATAAAAATATATACCTATATAAATAAATAAATAAATTAAGGAAAATAAAAAATAATCTTAAACAAAACTTTAACCCTTTTTACATTAAACAATTATTCTACACATATTTACACTAGGACTTATGACTCACTCAACTTACCACTAACACTGCACTTGATACTTTGTAGATAAATAATTACTACCTTATGAAAATAAATATTACTGACGAATTTAGAAAAATATTATAATTGTGTTCTATAACGCCACTCTGGGACAGGCGTAGCCTAGTAGAGTGGCATAATCCACAAATGTAACAAAAAAAGTGTAATTTATCTTATATTTTTATTATTAAATTAGTATTAAGTACCTTTATTTGTAAACAAGGATTTTTTTGAAATAAATATATTTTTTTTTTTTAATAAATCAAGCGTTGTTTCGTTAACAGAGTGGAAGTTCATGATTAACACAATAATTTATACACAACGTTTTATTCCACTTATTTGCCCTATATAACTCAAATACGTGGAATAAAACGTTGTGTATAAATTATTGTGTAAACAAATTTTTATTAATCAATTAGAAAAGACATACAGAAAAATCAAATTAACGAAAAAATATTTTAAATATTTTTTTTTTTTAAATAGAGATGTGAACACGGAATACGTGTCACATCAATATTCTTACTATTCTCAAACTAAGCTAAACGCTTGTGCCATGAAAATAGGACTAACTTGCTAGTCTGGAGTGAGGTTCGAACCCGCGACCTTTGGATCACGAGGACAGTGTCCTAACCACAAGACCAACAAGCTACTCCTACTACTACTACTACTGCTACTCCTACTACTATTGATTGTATTATTTGTTTTATTAATTACACCTGCATGTTTCGGAAAATCCTTTTCATCGTCAGGGTGATTTATACTCGTAAATGTTAAAATATGAAAATGAATAGTGTTTTGTTTTTTGTTTTTCTAAATTATTTGAAAAATTATTTTTAAATATTATTGCTAATGTTCTCGATTACTCACAACTATTGGAAAAATTTTAAGAATTGAGCTAGTAGTTAATTTTAATTGATTATTAATAATATTTTGTTTACTATTACATGCTTCACTAATTTCTAATGATTTTAAATTATTCAATTTCAAACTAAAATTATTTATGTGTAAAATGGAAAGTGCTAATTTTTTATCAAAACCGTGATCATTTTCTAATAAATGATTTGAAAATTCAGAAAAAACATGATAATAATCATTTTGTCTTTTTTTATTTGTTTTAATAATTCTCAGAACTTTGTTCTGGAATTGCAACTTCACAATAATAATGAGTTTTCTTTAATATAATTTTATATTTTAGTATCGAAGCATAAGTTTCGAGAGTAACAATCTCTCATCGACAGAGGAAGTACTAAACTGACTGATATAGTAAGTTTTACTTTACTTCGTATATACAGAATATATAGTCAGTTTAATACTCTCTATACTTAATTATTATATTCAAATATTAAATTATTATTAAATTCAAGGAGAATAAGAATAATCTATTCTCTGATCACTATCGTAATCTTGAATCTTCAAGATTATGAAAGATACGCAAAGAACACAAGACGACTAGTGACAATACATAACGACACGGTATTGCCACTTAATACATAAACACAAAGACACTCTACTTTTGACACGGTATTGCTAGCTAATACTAAACACAACACTGACAATGTTTCACCCTGCTCTAGACACGGTATTGCAATCCAATACCTAACCACTACATCAAAAATCACAACAGCACAGTAGTCCCGATGATGGACCCCGAAATGGGATCCGAAACATCTGCCAGAAAGGCCGTAAAATATGCCACGATACCCCAGAACATACAAATCAGAAGATTCTGAACTGCCATGAAAACTAAGGACATTATTAACTGAGAAAGTTATTTTAATTTTTTTACTTGTTTTGGTTGAACTACTTCTGGTTTCTTCTCCATTAACTTTTACTTCTATTTTTTTACTCATCTTCACTTCAGTATACTCTTCATTACAAGAATTCATCCAATCTTGTAAGTCTTCTTGTTTGATCACCAATCTCGTCACGTCGCGTCGTCCGTAAAGAGTAGAAAATCAATTTCCAAGTCTCGCGGCCCTGGCTGTTTGGCTTCCCTTTTTCTTAACCCTCAATCTTCCGTGATAGAAAATACTCGAATCCAGTAATGATGGACCAACCCTTATTTTAATCGTTTACACAGGGTAGAGTTATTTGAGATTTGTATCTGATTGTATCGATGATAGAATTGAGATTCAACTGTTGTCAAATGCCAATGGTTGTACGTCAAAATGTAAAAAATATGTTACCAATCATTTACGAAATCAGATACAAATCTCAAATAATGGCTAGCCTGTCACAGGTCAAGATACCATCACTAATCCCCGGATATAATGTCAACTAGTACAGAATCAGTATATGGAAGCAACATGTCTTTTGCTTCCATATACTGATCTGTACTATTTGATTACTATGTGATTCTGTATATTTTTGTCTAAAAATACCTTAATACATTTCTGCTTATGAACATATTTTTTTTAAATACATAATACATTCAATAATGTAACGGGTCGTGGCTTTGAGAGACAAATTAAAACAAGGGAAATTAATTAAACATTGATTAATAAATAATTTATTATATATTCAAGAACACATTCATATTTGTGAAGTTGTAATTTTTCTGAACAATGTTCTATGAAATTTTAAAACCAAATTAATTAATCAATTAGAAAGACATACACAAAAACTAATTCACGATAAAATATAAGGTTACTACTGGGATTCGAACCCAGGTAACCTCCTTTCCGGGGCCGGTGCTCTGATCACTAAGCTATAGCGACCCTCTATGTTTCCGTGAATATATCAACCTTATATGTAGTTCTCGTTTTTTTTATTTTTATTAATTGATTAATTTTTATTTTTGTCTATAGAGCAATCCACTTTTTTGATACGGTAGTTCAAATTACTTTGCAATGCCACCGCTAGATGGACGCCAGAATTAACAGAATAATTCACTTTATTTGGACATACATTTTATACAACAGATATATACAGTAAACACGAATCGAATTAATGCACTATTCTTGAGTTCACACGATTTCACAATTAAGCACTCGACTATAAATTCTTTACTATCGCTGGGTAGCAAAATCTCTTTTTCGTTTCTGCATGTCACTAGTATCATACACGCGTTGGTAACACTGATCGCCCGGCTTGTCGCTAATTTCGCTCTGAAAGAAACGTCAAAATAAAACTGAACTCGTTTTTATAGTACCGCGCTGTATTTAGACGTTTCTACTTCGTTTCCGCCGTTTTTCGACCGTTCCAGACGTCGCTCGAATATTCTAGCTCATTTCAGAGTATGATAGTAGGTGCCAGAATGTAGTGGAAAGCCCTAGATGTTTCGATAGTTTTGTTCCATAGGGACATTTCAAGGGTCTTCAATCGTGCGTAAATTTCTTTGAAATATATTATCACGTTACAGTATTAACATTAATATTACACTGCTTCGGAAGGGTAAATTCCAATTCTCCACTTTAAAATTTCCAAACACCCGAAGAAATAAATATTGCTGAAAAATAAAAGTCTTTTCATTCTTGGAAGGATATAGAAAACTCAACACCACTCGACACGACAATAAGAGTTGGATTTTTTCCAATATAAATCAGGGTTGTAGTTTTTCCGTTATGTTTTTTTTTATTTCTCTACCCTAGAAACAGGAAACCTTAAAACTTCCAGCGTAATTGATCCCTGGTGTATCGAAACATTCTAGAAATAACTTCGTTACTTGCATATCGAAAAACCCGATATGCTCATTATTTTTTAATGCCGAAGACATTTTTGAAAAATGATTGAAATTTAAGACTTTGTCGTCAGTAATGAAGCCATTAAAATGTGTTATTAGCTTTCAGTCAATAGGCTATCAACATGACATTTTGTAAGTTTTACCATTAAAAATTGTTGCAATTACTATTATTAAATTAAAAAAAAATCTTAATTTTTTATTATACCTTTTCATGCTTCGAAAAAATATTTCGTTATGTTCTATATATATATTGACTAAATTGTAAAATTATCACGCTGTTTCCCCGCAGAGGTAGGCAGAGAGGATAGAAAGTCATATTCTTCTATCTTGGTATACCCTTTTTGCTTCGGTTACATTCATACATCTTCTTATGCAAGCTCTACGGTTGTTGAGGCTTTTAACATCCTCCAACATTTGTAGTATTGTAGTACTTGGATCATGCCTGGTCTTTCGGATGCCCTGTATTCCTGTTACCTTCAATACTCGCCCCATATATTTTCTTAACCATCCTTTCCTAGTTTATACGTTCTACATGACCAAACCATCTCAGCACTCTTTTCTTTATTCCGTCTACCACATAACATTACATTCACTTCTAATTTGCGCATTCCTCACTCTATCGACCATGTACCGCCAGTCTTGCTTCTTTTAACAGGTTAATATTGGCCATAATGGAATTCAGAGCACCATTTACTTTTTTACCCGCAGTCACTCTCTTATCGATATTGTTCTCAGTCTTGCCTTGCAATGTTTTATGACAATCATAACATCAAAGATAAAATGAAATTTCATTAAAAATTAAATTTAAAATAAATATAATTAACGCTTATATATATATATCCTGTAAATCAGATAGAAGTCCTAGCATTACTTGGCAGGTTTTACTCAAAGGTTTTTATAATGTCCTACTTTAAAAATTGCCATTTCCAACGGGAAAAAATACAGGAATAGAAGGAGTAGAGAATTTTTTTTATATGAGTATAGTAAATGGGATTTAAAAAGGGTCGCTCAGATGGTTTAGACTGTTGAGTCAGAAATAGAGAATAGCCTCGGAAGGCTTTGCATGACCAGATTAACCAGACATTGAAGATGGTCCTGTTAGTAGCCTCAATAATAGCCGAACGTACTTGTGAATACGTATAAATTTAGATAGTGTGAGAGTGAGAAAAAAATAATTAACTGGATTTTTCACTTATTAAAAGTATATTGACGAAATTTGGTAGCTTTTGTTCAGGTCATCGGAGCTTTGTTAATTAAAACAATATAATGTTCAGGGTTTGAGTCCTGGTGATTATTTTCTGGTGGATAGATTATTGTGGAGGATCTAGAAACCGTGCGAGAGGTCCTTAATAGTTCCGTCAAAAATCGAAAGGACCAACATATAGGACGCATTAAAAGACGTTGCTTATGCATGTTATTGAAGACAATATTAAGGGATGAAGGCAGAGATAAAACATATTCATCAAATAATAAGAAAGGCGAACGCATACAATACAGACATATTTTAAATAAGGTTGGACAGAGACGCGTGGCGAGCATTGTACCGAAAATAACACAGTTCTATAATATAAAAAGAGTTATTTTTGCACGGTATTTTTCCGTAAGACGAAAATACTATTTTTTTGACCTGACACACAATGTCGTCTAGTACAAATTCATTTATCTTTTCATACATTTGCCGAATATAGGTCTTTTTAAAAAAAATATTTATTAGAGACACTAACAGGATAAAAGGTACATGATACTATACTAATAAAACATGATAAATGAAGACTATTCCCATTATCCCAATTACAAGTGTCTTCGGCACGCTCTAGTAATAAATATATAATAGTAAAATATGCAAAGGAAAAAACCTTACAGAAAACCAAGAATATTTCAAGCTTATGAGAAATGGAAATATAATATATATTTATAATGCCTAAATGTAAAACAACCCAAATGCAGCCTCACTATATTTATAAAGCCATTAATTACTATAATAACTTACCGATCGAAATACGATGCATCAGTAACCCTTCAGAGCAAAACAAAAAATTTAAAATTTTCCTAAAATCAATCTTAAATTTATAAATATTCAATATTTCATATTCAATCGATTCATATTCAATCAAACAAACAATCAATCAATAAATCATTCAAACCTATAGCTTTTTTCAAAATAACTCCAATACTTTAATTTATTATTATCAACTTATCTTTTTTACCGTATTAATAAATAACATTGTATATACTACCTATATAATTATTATAATAAGAACTATGGCACCCTCATCAGACTCAAGAGCTTCTCTTCACTGATGAGGTCCTACATGACCAAAAAGTATTTAAAAAAAAATGTTAATCTAATATGTAAATATATAAGGGCTGTATTTATACTATATATTTAAAAAAAAATGGATTTTTGCATTTAAGTATATTTTACATGTGTATTGTATATTTAGTGTTCGAATTTAGTGCGATAAGTATTTAATAAATAATTGATTAAATGAATCTACAGGTTCAGGTCATCGTTTGGAAAATGGATTTTGTGCATGACTGAGTTTTTGAACGATGATGAGGTATCTGCAAGAATATCAGCATCAATGTAAGGGTCAGCACAATACATATTTTATATTACATCTTCCAACAGGACCGTCAGATTTATCTTAGCAGCTGGACTTCTGGAAGGTATTCCCTATTTTGGACGTCATCTACTTTGATGTCGTAGTTATTTCCAACTATACTACCAAGTACTTATATAAGGTTAACCAGAATAGGCAACAGTCTAGTGGGAAGTCTACCATTTAAAAAATGCAATATGGGAAAGTAGGTATGAACGTCTTTTGAGGTATTCATAGGGCTTACGACTTATCGCCCGGCTGGTTTAAGTGATCACTTTACATAGTGTAGCGTTCACCAATTCCATCCATAGAAGAATACTACATCTATCAAATTTTTGGAAATTGTATATATGTTTTATTTGCATACCTTGTTTAATAAACAGATCAGATGTTTAAGAAGTATACTTAGATAGAACCTTAATACATCTATAATAATAATGATGTATCTGAAAACTATAATAATGGTGATAATGTAACGAGATGCTAAAAAGAATTTACGCACTGTTAAAATCCCTGGTAACTTGAAACAATTTTATGGGAACATCGAGAAGAGTCTACAGAAATCTACAACCTTCGCGAAACGTCTATAAATGACTGGAACAGCCGAGAAGCAACGAGAAACTCCTAAACACTAAATAATCTAGAAAGTTCGATAAAACTAACGTTTGCAAGTATGAGTAGCGCGGATCTAGGCCGCCGGAGACTTTGACAGTGCTTTCGGTGTGAAGTCGACCGCAAGCCGCGAGCCGCGAGGCCAGAATGACCAGTCGCAAGATAATGGAAGTGATACATGAAGCGAAATAATCAAGCGAAGTACTAATTGGCGAAACAAACCAGAGCAACTATGTGCGAGAAATGAATATTCTAAGAGCGATAGATACGTGTTACCCAGCGATAATAACGAGTTCATATACGAGTGATATATAGAAAAATAATGTAGATTAAAGGAAAACGTTAGTTAAATTTATATTATGTGGCTTTGTGCGTTGAATAATTGATTAATGATTATTAAAGAGTTAAAGACATATTTAACTGTAATTTCGGATATTTTATACGCACCGTATAACACGACCTTTACCCGCGGAGAGAGGCTAAATCCGACCTCCACCTCCGCGGGTAAAGGTTGTCCTCCTGATGACGTTGGATAAGTATCCAACGAAACGTCGAGATTCGCTTCTCGGTAATACATACGGTGCGTATAAAATATCCGAAATTACAGTTAAATATGATTAATAATTAACTAATTAATTAATCGCTAATTATTATTTACGACACGTGGTAATAATATAGGTATTTTTTGATCATGGGCAACTTCACAATTGTTTACATTTGAAACATAATGGTCACAACAACGGTTCTGACAACTTATTCAGTGAAAAATAAACGGGTAAAGTTGGTACATAATTGTAGTAATATATGCAAATGCGTGATTAAGCCATAAATCTCCACGCACGCAAGTAGGATTAGTTGGGGTGTAATTTCTGTGGGGCGGGGGTGGCCCAAGAGGCTGCGCAAATGACACTCGAGGGGTTAACGGCTAATGGAAATGTATCCAAAAGTGTTTACAGACCCTTTGATGTTATATTGATGAGTGGAAAATGTATCGGAGCATATCGGGAAAAGGTCACTACGCCAGCGCTCCGTTAGTCACAAGTAGATATGTAAAAGTCTAACCTAAATCAATACACCAGAACCACTGAATGGTACAAAATCACCGGCATGCTTGACATAGAAGATCTGATATATGTCGAAAAAATAAAGACCATTTATAAAATTAAGAATAAGTTACTTAAAACGAATATCATCCTTTACTAGAATAGTGACGTACACGGACAATACAAAATAAATAATCACTATATATTTATATTATCACTTGTCGTAGCTGCAGGAGGAATTAAAGAAAGCGCTGGAATGCAATAACGGATTTATTGAATGCCGATTAATTAATTAAACTAACGTACAAAGTCATTTATCACTATTGATTGTAATGCTATTCCTTAAATTAAATTATTTCGCAAATTTATCACTCGCAAATAGACACTTTATATTCGCTTTGACACTTTATTCACTATTCACTTGTATATTCCATCCTATTTCCGCACTTATTAATTTCACTTCGGTTTATCTCGCCACGTAAGAACTTTCTGGAATCTTCAATGTCGAATCACCGATCGCTTGGCACCACTGGCCTCTCGCTTGGCCGGCCTCGCGGCTACCTTCGCTTTGTTATCGCCTGTCAACCGCGTTCAAACAACAACTGACTCCAGTATTTACTAGAAAGTTCTCGTAAATTACAGATGTTCCTGGAAAGTTACAGACGTTTTTCGAAAGTTGGAGGTAATTCAAGATCCTTCGGTAGTATTGTGCCAACTTTAAATAACTGTCACTTGATAGAAGTGCGTGATTCTTTTTTTTAGCCTCGTACAATATTATAGATGTCTCATAGCGATGAAGCTATATTTTTTTATTACTGGAAAAGTAGGCACGGAAGTCTTTTTGGATATTCATAGAGCTCACGACCTATTGTACGGCTGACTTAAGTGATCACTTTACACAAAGTAACATTAATCAGTTCTAATTACAGAGTTTCTGATCCAGTTCTTGAGAGTGCTCCTAGCCATAGTGCGCAGTACTCTCATCTCAGACGTCCGAAGATGCTTTTAGTCCTAACAGTGTCAGCCCTAGTTCTATCTTGTGTATCGTAGTGGGCCTGACCCAGATTTTGTAGATTCGGGCCTTATCATGTTGTACCTACTTCTTTGCCGCCTGATAGAACTCGTGCAAGTAGTCTTTGAAAGTCATCCTCGGATTCAGTTACAATTGCAGCATCGTCGACATAGCAGATGATACTTATATTACTGTTACCCATCCAAAATCTTATTTCCAAAAATGCAACCTCCTCTACGATCCTGCATTATTAGGTTAAATAGAAATTGACTCGATTGACTGATCGACCAATAAGAAGCCCAATGCGACCGACGAGGTACCGCTCGCTTGTTGGTACCACCACCACTCTTCCGCCAACCGCCGTAAATTCTACTAGCATTACCTAACCGTGCCCTGTTTTATTGTACTACCATTATTGTCTAACTTGCTCATCAATAAATCGACAGCATAAATTCTGAGTATTTATATGGCCATGCTATATCTTCATCTGTCCTGCCTTAGCTCGTCTCGTCACATCCATCTACATAGTAAACTCGAGCGCATTCAAACACTTGTATCCATCGAGATTCATCTCTTATAGATGAACATGATCATAACACGTAACACACACCTTCAGCATCATTCATCACCCTGCACAAATACAATAAGCAATTATTTACCCATACATCTTTAATTTTTAATAGCCACCTTTAATATCAATCCACCTTATCTTTATAAGCTGTCTGTATATTCACATCGCAAACGCCTCAAGTCGCTTCAGTATTATTTCAACGAGTATTCACGATTATTAAATACAAAAATGCAGAGTGCACGCGATGCATCATTCTCATTTGAAAATTGAAATTTATTTCATAGTTGCACAATATTTTCTTCAGGCAGAAGAATGCAGTCCGGGCTTGCAGTACACGACATTTAATTTGCATATAAGATTCTTATTTTTCGTTTAATCTTTTAATCCCAGTAGACATTCAACTATTGTGAACATTCCTTTCTTATCTGGTAATGTTTCATCATCTGTGAACCTGCATTCCGCAAGAAGAAGCAAAGTAGCGCAAACGTTTATAAATACTAAGTATTCCATATTATTTTAATATCAATACAAATATTTTTATAAAATACTTTCTCATAAATTGTATTAAATGTAAATTATTATATTAAAAATTCAAGATTAACCTTAGAAATGACTACTCAAATCTAAACTAACTATGTAAGTATCTAATATGTGTAACTATCTAATATATTTATTTAAAATCGTATATTATAAGACTCAAGGGCAATTTATCAAGTTCAATAATGTCCTGTTGATGGTCTATTTGTAAAAAAATTAAATAAATAAATAATCCCTAAAACTAAACTGCACTCATAGGAACCATGCCCGTGACATACCCAGTCCTCGTGATACGTGATATAGCGTATGGCCACGCGCCCTATGTGGCCTATAGGGCCACGCTATAAAGGTTTCCATAATTTATCTTAATTAAAAATGAATTATGATTCATTATTTGAACAATATTTTTGACTTGTCCGGTAAAAACAAGGTGACTTCATCATAAACATAATATTTGGATCTCAAGCTTTATAAAATACTGTGCAGAGTTGATATCTGAGATATCTACTGAGATATTAATATGAGCTGGTAACATAACTATACACAATGCAACGTTCACCAATTCCATCATAAAATTTTTGGAAGTTGTAAATATATTTGAAGGGTCTACGCAAGAGACATCTTTAGGCCATAACGAAATAGTATACATAAATAACCTCGTCTCTGTGAGTCTTCCAGAATTTGATTATCCCTTTTTGTATAAAATCCTTTAGTTGTGTTCTTAAAATAAATTGTTGGAGTTACCATGCTTGGAGTAAGCCTAAAAGATAGAAATAAATGATGAAATTAGGCGCAGAACTAGAGTAGTGGATATCATGGATCGTGTAGCGAAGCTAAAATGGCAATAGGCAGGACATGTTGCAAGGCAGGATGCTACAAGATGGCCTCCCAGAGTTCTGAAATGGAGACCTTGGGTGGCATCGGAAGACCTCAAAAGAGATGGGCCGATGATATAGCCGCTGTGGGGGGAAAGAAATGGCTACAATTAGCAAACAACATGGAAGGATAGAAAGAGAAAGAAGAGGCCTATATCCAGCAGTGGAGAGACGAAGGCTGATGAAGAAGAAGAAGATTGTATTATTTAAATTTAACAGTCCAATCGTGTAGTTTTCCGTTTAATTTCATGAGTAACTAAAAAATAACAATCTAAACAGCAAATCTGTATATTTATCGAAAATGTATTCATGTAACCCATAGTATTTATGTAAATATTTTTGAAAAGCTTAAGCGAATTACGTAAAATATTAAATTGTATTTGTTTAAATCTCTAGGGGTATAAATTCGTTAATTTAATATTTATTAAACACAGGGCAAAACGGGTCGTACATAAATCTGTGTGGTAATTAGCCATTTTGGGCCGAAGTATTGAGAATAATTTAGATAATTCCTTAAACTTTGCGATCGGTCGGGAAGTTTTAATACAATATTATGTCTTTAAATAACTGAAAACCCAAATAAATTGATGGGAGACTCCGGGGAAGCTATTTGTTCAGGACTCGGGCAATATCGAATATCAATTATTAAAACAAATACCGGGCCGGTGGGAATAAGCAATAACTTGATCGTATCGACGTGCCCCACGTGAAGTGCTCTATCTGCAAATCTGTTACTTTTTACGAGAGGGCTTAAAGGATTTTTTCATCGTATTTTATATTGATGTGTAACATCTTTCCTCTCGCTTTCCTGCAATCTGTGGCAGTGATTTTGTGAAAAAAGACGGAAATGTGTAGCAGGAAATAAGACGCCTAAGAGTTTATCAAACAAATCAATGTCCAGCAAGTGCCATCACAGCGAAGACGCTCACATATAACAGCCAAGGCTTCTGATTTTGTATATATGCTTCGCGTCTGGTGTCAAGCGTGTCAACTTTGATATATTTTGGCATATATCTTCGAAACTATCCAATAAATCCTTTTTCGTTAATGTACGTTAATGTAAACAACAACTACACGTAATGATTCACATTCTCAAATGTTATGTAATTAATGTGATTATTTTTAAATATTTATCCAAAATTTTCATACAATATGTATGTCGGCACACTATCACCATCTATAAAAATAATTAAATAAATATAATTGACCAAACATATTTCTAAATAAAAATGCGTATGTAGATATAGATACCTAGTGTACTGTTCGGGGTAGTATTTAACGTTAGTATTATTATATCAAATATACTAAAATAATGAGTTTTTTTTATTTGTTTCAGATTAAAAGGTATTTACATCCTGTCACTTACCTTCATGAATATTTCACCATCCTGACTATAGAGTCATGGTGATGAATCCTACAGTGGCTTCAGAAACATTGGTCGGCGCAAAGGTTATGTATTATATTTAATGATTCAAAATATACCATCCAATATATATCCAACTGTCTGTAATACTGTGATGAAGAACGCAACAGGAAATAACCTCATTACTTCTGCCCAGGATAAATCATGATCACGGATGATTGATTCCCAACATGATCGATATAATTAGATAACCAGACAAGTTCACGAAAAAGAAGAGGTACATACCATAAAATTAAACTCATATTTTTAATTTTTAATTACTGACATGTCACTTGATATATGAGGTGTTTTTGACAACCACTAACAGTTTAATTTCTGATTAACCAAGTTAAAGGTAACTTTAAGCAACAGAGCGCTGGTATCAACATAATTGTATGTAAGTTAAAATTTGAGCTGGCAGAAGAAAATGAAACCAATGCAATGATGAAAAGGATCACATAGATCATGTATGGTAAATCCATCAATGACAGTAAGAAATAAAAATTAGGAAAATGTATAGCTGGTCTAAGCGTAGCAGATTAGATAAAAAAAGGCCAGTTAGATGGTTTGGTAGTGCAGGATCAATGAGAAGAATAGTGTGAAAGAGTACATGTAACGCGAGTGTTGATGGGACCAGAAAAGGTGCACTGTCGTAGAAGCGTAGAAGTGAGCGTAGAACTTGGCACAACCAGGTAAATCAGGTGTAAGAAAATGACTTTAAAAATACCAAATCTACCAAGGATTTCCAGAAATAATAGCAATTGTGATGACATTTCCTTATTTTATAAAAATGCATTTTGTTGAACAAGGTAATTTTTTTCGCATCAAAATGGCTCTCCCATCGGATTCATTCTGTCAGAGGCGTCATTGAGTTCTGGCTTCTGCATAAGTCCTTGTGTCAAAGTTTTGTTTGGTTCTATTGGAATCGATAAAACACGAATAACTAATAGTTTTCACCGACGCGACGCCTTGAAGCGTCGCTTGGCGTGATGGGCGTCGAGGCGCTGTCTTCGGAGATGAAACTGGATTGATTTTGGATTTTTATTTTTCTCCGTTTGTGTGAACACAAATTTAAATCTATTGAACGTTTTGCTTCTGTCGAAGAACATTTGATGGATTTATATATCAATTGATTAACTTTAAATGTATTTTTTATATTTCTTTAGTTATTCAAAATAAATGGAAATATACTAATTGATCAAAATCCAGACTGCTGTCCAGAAACACTAAAATATTATAGTGCTCACATACGCAGCTGAGACATGGAAAAAGTAAGCACTGGACATTTTTGAAAGGAAAATTTTGAGGCGTATCTTTGGACCGGTTCTAGGCAATGAACTTTGGCGCAGACATTACAATGAGTTTTAAACTTTGTTTAAGGAGCTAAGCATCACAAAATTATGTGGACATGTGGAGAGAATGAGTGAATAACAGGAACTTAAGTCCCTGCTGAATTCGTGACCAATAGGGCGAAGGAACTAAGGAAGCCGAAAATTAATAGGCATATAACCAAAAATATTTATAAAGAGTGACAATATCCTCAAAGATATATTTGCCTTGGGGATTCAGAACTGGCACAAGTAGAGGAAGACATTTCAGGAGTCATAGACCCACCAGGGGTTGTAGAGTCAGAGATGATGATGAATAGTAATTTGTCACTCTCCTTGAGTTCAATAATACATTTTACTACTAAGTTTTGAGAGTGAGATGACCTCTCATCAATAGGTGAAAAGCTGTAGTGAATAAACCATGTACTTATTATGGCTTAGGTGGAAAAATATTTAATTAATTAGGTCCTGATAAAATGAGCTGAAGTTACTGGTGTAAGGTGCAAGGATAGTTGTAACGGGAATATTGAGGGAAAAGAAAAAGATTTGATGAATATGATATTGTCAAGAAAAAAGGCAAATTTTGTTATAACTAATTAACCATCAGGTCGCTTTCTCGCAAGAGTATGCAAGTTTATAGATTAATCTCTCCTCGTAATATTCTTTCCTCGTGCACTTTTATACGTCTTCTATCTTCCAATTTCGTTTTATATGCCAAATTTTTTGCGTACGCATTCTCTTTGTTTATTCTACATTATCGTAAATTTATTTCGTCGATTTTTCACACATAATACGCGTTTTCATTGCATTCAGTTTTCTTTCGTTTTTCTTTGCCCTTTTCAATTAGATTTCCATATCACTACAGTGCAACACCAGGATTTTTTATGTGACAAATTTATTTTTTCTGACAGTTGCATTCGGTAAATTCATTTAGACTTATTTTGATGAATAAAAGGATTTGTACATTAAAATTATGTTTGAAATTCAGTAAAACGTTAAAAAAAATTAAAATAAGAAATTCAATTATTGATTTATCAGAATGCAAGTTATTGACACTCAATTTATCTTAAACCTAACGTTTTTTGGTGATAACATCACAATAATTTTTTAATTAAAAATCAAAGACCTTGAAATAAATTAAGCTTTCATCCAGCTGTATGTAAAAAACGGCTGATTATAATTATGATTAAATAACTGATATTATGACAGAGATTTATACTGTATTGGGTTTAACAGTTTTTTTTTACACAATTAAATTTAAATTTCACAATATTTTACTGAAAGAATCCTGTCTCAACTACGATTCGAAAATATTTTAAAATTTCCAGAAATATATCAGAAGTTATGGAGATACTCGATTTCAGAGCTTGCACTTTTTCAATATTTCTGACATATATTTGCGAATAAGCGTTTGACTATCTTTATAATAACTTATATCGAATATTATTAATTCAATGAAAATGAATAAAAATCGGTTCAAATCTTCGCAAGATTATAATCATAATGTTTAATAGTTTTCACAAAGTGTTAAAACAATTTTGAATCATAATTTAAACAGAAATCTACAAATACAATATTGTGAAAAAGTCTTAGTACATCTTGTATATTGGTAATTAAATCTGACATTACCAAATCTATCTCAAATTTATGTTTAAAAATTAAAATTACATTTACGTATGATAAAATAAGCATATAAATATATGAAATGGGCGACAGATGATTGGCAAGGTAATAATTAATTTTGCCAATAA
The DNA here is from genome assembly GCA_016648135.1 of Agrypnia vestita. Taxonomy (NCBI): domain Eukaryota; kingdom Metazoa; phylum Arthropoda; class Insecta; order Trichoptera; family Phryganeidae; genus Agrypnia; species Agrypnia vestita. The sequence goes on from JADDOH010024313.1 coordinate 17,554, forward strand.
CTCATTAGTAATTTTAAACTTGGTTTATCTACGTCATAAATATAATCAATATTTTAGAAATTTATTTGTTATAAACATCAAATTTATACAAAAGTAGACATGAAATATTGATTCATTCCACCAACGAATATTAACAACGTCAACAGAGATAATAACAATATTGGAATATTGAAACATTAACAATAGCTTTGGAATTTTAATTAAAAACCTTGTGGTCGGCCCGTCAAAGTTCGCTCCAAAATATCATCCATAGATTTTAATCAATTTACAAGTTTTTTGATGGCTGCTGATTCAACAAGCTCAATGAGTGCCATATAAAATATTATTTGTTTATTAAATAAAACCCCTTTGGGTTTTTCTGTTTTGTTGAATTTGCAATTTCATTAAAAATTTATTTTATTATCAGTTCTGCTGAAAAGTATTATGTATCCTATGTGACTCTAAATATGTCTTAATATATATAATTTTTGATATATTTTTAATTTTTTTTATGAGATATTAGTCGATTACAATCTGATATTTGAAAAAGGTGAAACATATTATTATCGTCTTTGTAATAAATTATTTTCATGCTACCTTTCTGAGAAAGCAAAATTGCTGTAATAGATCTAAGGTTGATATGGTAAATTGAGCTATTGTAGCTGTGCGTAGAGATGAATGAAGATGAAGGTGCGTGTTATGTATTATGAGATCGTCTTCATCTGTACGATACATGAATCTCGATGGACACGTATTGCGCTGAAGGTATACTATGTGAATTGTTTGAATGCGCTCGAGTTTACTGTGTAGATACATGTGACAAGCTAAGACAGGACAGTTAGAGATGCAGGATGGCCAAAAAAATACTCACAGTTTATACTGTCGATTTTATTGATGAGAAAATTGTACAATAATGGGAGTTATAATATGGAGCATGATAAGTAGTGTTGGTAGAGTCTACGGCAGTCAGCGAAAGAGTGGTGGGCGGCCGGTACCTCATCGGTCGCATCGGGCTCGATTGGGATTGACGGGGCTCGCATCGAGCTCTTGATTGGTCGTTTTGGTCGATGCGAGCGGCTTGAAACCACAGCGGGCCTCGACACACCATATGTGTATGGAATCTTCTTTTTTTTTTATTTTTTAAATTAATTTTAATCTTCATCGATGCATTTTCAGTCAGTTGGGTCATTCATCAACTTATTTTGCCTGTATTTGTAATCCATTCGAGGTGTCTTTGATGGGTCCTACCTATTTTGCGATTTCTAGTTCAAAAAGTATTTCATTGCGTATCGTATGTATCTGTCCATTTGACGAATATTCCCGTATCGTTCTTAATGCATAAATCTGAGATCACTAGCTGAAATGGAGGAAAATATCCCATCTCTCTGCGTGATCACATATTTGGCCTAAGAATCCATTTCAGGGACATCAAAAATTGTCTTGATTTGGGCCCCAAACCATTGCGATTTTCGTGTTGCGGAGTTGTCAGAAGTTTTCTGAATTTAAGAATTTGATATTATTTTCATGCTTCCCAGTACAAATATTGCAATTAATATTGTGTAACGAAATGGCAAAAGAGATTGCACACAGGATCCTCGTAATATGTCAATGAAGACAATAAAATAGAAATATCTAGGACCTCCACTACATTCTGGAACACACTACTACACTCTTGAATTAGCTATTACATTCTAGGAACACCTATAAAAACCTAGAAATGACGAGAATCTTCTTGTAAACACTAGATAAACCTAGGTTCTGTAATCCAGCTTTTGGGTATTAATAAAAAACTACGCCACGGCGCAACGAGAGAGTTATCGTATTTGACAGATTGTGCGGTGGAAAATCATCCGTGAACCGTGAGGCCAGGGTGGCCATTCGTGAGAAAATCGAAACTATAAGTAAAGCAATAATCGAGTACCTAAGTGGCGAGATAAACCATTGCGACTAATACATGCGAGAATTGAGTGGAATGTTCTAGTTTATATATTAAATAAGGTATTACAGCGATAATAAGGTGTTCATTTACGAGTGATACGAGTTTTGTTTTCTTCTCCCACAGCCACGTGACTATAGGAACATACGTGCATATCTATTGTTCTATTCTATGAGATATTTAAAGAGGCTGCGACTCACAAGGGGTCGTAGTGCCTATAGCGGGGTTGATTCAACTACCGTACACGACATTTATATTCGATATTCATTCTCTGGCACTTCGCGGGTTAACAAGAAAAAAGTAACGTTCTATGTACCGAGCAAACAAGCGACAGAAAAAAATTGTCCATATTCCGTCGCGTCGCAATTTGTTTGCGGAGCACTTCCATTGTGTGGGAATAAACATTCGCCGGGGTTATGGAATTTTCAACCCTTTTTTCTCCCGCCGTGAGGGTTTCTTCCTGTCATTCACACGGGCGGGAGGACCTTTCTCAACTGTCCCGGAGGAGAACAAAAGTGACTCTGGAATGTTTTTTTTTCCTCTCTCCATCCGAGGGAATGGGCGTGACGTCACAGGGAGCCGGAGGACCCATTTGTGTGACGTTCGACAATACTTTATAAATGGAAAAATGTTGTACAGTGGCTTTAATAATTCGCTCACTTATCCTTTGTACGCATGCTGTAAAGGCATCAACTCTTTGGTCAATTTCTCATCGCAAATAATTCACTGATATGTTTTTATGTGTTAAATAAAACGGATATTTTATACGAACCGTATATTTCACTGAGAAGCAAAACTTAACGATTCGCTGAAGTCTTTTCGAGTCTCATCAGGAGAGCATCCTATCACCGCGGAGGTGAAGGCCGAACTGATTATTTTTTCTGAGGTCGTAAATTATATGCACTTTGTTTTGGAGTGCTAACTTTTTCTACCATAGAGGTCACCAGTGTGCAATATATACTAATTACATCTTCGGGCTTTTCTGCGACGTCTCTTAAAGGTGGAATAAAACTCGTGAGAATAGAGCGCCAAATACTTGATGGTTTGTAACTGTCGTCTCTACTGGGAGGACACCCTTTCGATGACGCGAAAGCGAAACTTTGAGATTTGCTTCTCATTAACATATACGGTTCTTATAAAATATCAATTTTATTTAGCACATAAATACGTCCATGGACCGTATTAATAACCTTAACCCTTTAAGAGTTCTGTTTTTATTTTTAAACATAGAATATGTTTGACCTTTGAGCGGATATGATGGTTTACATATTTAACTTTTCTGGGAATATCAACTGCACTCGATAACTCGATCCAATACGTAGAACAATGTTTGTCATATAATTTATTTTTATTGACTGTTTATATATTGGTTATTGATAGTTCATCCTATCTGAAGACTTTGGAGCGAGATATAGTCTGTCTGTCATAAAGTTTATGTGACATTGCACGATTTTAATTTATTTATTTTTAAACAGCTAGTAATATACATTACCTATATTCTTTTATGTTATTGATGGATTTGGAGTAAACGTTGTTGAGATTATTCATGATGTTTCGAGAGTAAAATAATCTCTCATTGGCAGGTGAAGTATCAAACTAATACATTTTATACTTCATCTGTCGATAGAAATTCTATCACATTCAAAACTTAGGTAGTAAAATATTAAAATATTATATTATTAAACACACGACGTATAGGTAACAAAGTTATTTTTTTTAATCAATTTTTTTTCATTATTGATCACTTTTTTTTTATATTTCACAAAATGATACGATTTGTATTTATGATTAGAAATTTTGCATTAATTCAAAGAAAATGTTGATAACTATGCAAGTTTCAATTATTTTAAATAATATATCGATAAAATATCACACAGTTGCATGCTTGAGATAAAATATACTGCATGCCTTTTCTCAAGGTTAAATATGCAGGACGTCATCCTATTATGATTGTGCATGCGATGTATTTAATATTCGTGTATTGCCTCATTTGTTAGATGTCATAATTTAAAATTAAATCCAATATTAGGCATGACGTCGTGTAGATTGTATGCGGCCAATAGTATTTAAGCGGAAAAATGATACGTATGAATTACGTCGCTATTATCAATGGTTGCTTTTATTACATAAATCAGATTTGATACATTTAAAAAATATATTTTAACAGAATCACGGCGTTAGAAGACAAATAAAATACTTGAAATTATTAATTAACGTTCAATTATTTGGTCACCTTATTATACAACACATGTTGCAAGAATTCTACGTATTTCGTCCTACAAAGCTGGTCAACACATTAACCTTCACAGCTATGGGGATCGTCCTGTCTCTTTCAAAATGCACAAGAATGGGAATTCCGTACAGAGTCCCAAAGGAAAATATCCGATCTTGTTGGTCGATCTCCTTTCTTTATCTGACATAAATTTGAATGTTAAACCCTGTATTAGAAACCCGTAGATCTTTAGAAAAAAGTCAGCATTCTAATAATACGTCAGTGGTTGTTGACACACGCGTTCTATCATTCTCTGTGTTGAACTGTCTCTAAAACAATAATTCGATCAACAGTGCTATGGAAGATATAAATGTACATTGATAATAGAACTGTGATTAATTTAGTGAATTCATTTTGGTTACAAGAGAAGGTTTAGAATAAATAATATCGCAAATATACTTGAAGAACAATAAGTCTCAAGAAAGTGACAATAATAATAATTTAGTTTCAACCACCTACATTAAGTGCAATAGAGTAATAAAGTAAATAAAAATAATAATAAATAAAAACAATCAATAAAGTGAAAAGCAATCATGCACTGTGCGAGGAAGGAGTGCGAATCCCCGCTGTTGCTTGAGGACGCGTTAACTTGCTCTGTCTGCAACGATACCTACCATTATTCCTGCGTTGGCCAGAGTGAACGGAACTTCCGAAAACTTGGTGACAAATCAAAAAGTTGGAAGTGCAAAAAAAATTGCACTAGCCTCTTCCAAGACACAATAAGTACAAAGACCACCAATAAGCCTTTAAACAACTCATTGGAGGAGAATATTGCTTCCATTCTCGAAGAAATCACGAAAATTAGACAGGAATTTAAAACAGAATTATCGAACTTAAAAACCGAAATAAGTAAATCGATTGATTTCTGCTTGAACCGGATCGTTGAAGTAGACAATAGGGTGTCTGAATTGGATAAGAGAATCAAACCTCTTGACAATCTTGAAGAGGAACTGAAGTTACTAAAGACTGATCTTAATCAACAAAGGGACACATTGAACCAGCAAGAACAATGGCAGCGTTCAAAAAACATCGAAATCCACGGCCTTCCTCCGATTAGTGAAACTCATTTGTTCGACACATTCAAAAATTTAGCCAGATGTTACAATATCGAACTGAACGAGGATGACATCGAATACTCGCACACTATTACGTTACCCGCCACCTCCAATCATGCAGTCACTATTGGCGGTGTTGGCCAATCCAGGCCGTCGCAGCTATCAGTATCCGGTCAAACTCACACAGCCGTTCAACGCACCATCCATGTACTGCGCTTCAGAAGCAAGCTAAAGAGAGATCTACTGTTAAAGGAGGCGCGGCGCCATAAGGGTCTTACTGCCGCTAACTTGGGATTTACTAACTCCACCGGTCTAATTTATGTTAACGTTAACTTAACCAAATCTAATAGAAATTTATACAAAAAAGTTCGCGATATCGCTAAACAAACGCAATATAAATTCTCGTGGGTTAATTGTAATGGTTTTATATACGTACAACAGATAACTCTAAAATAATAAAAATATTAAATGATAACGATTTGAACAAGATTATATGACTACACTACACTACTTTTATAACTCAAAAATTAACTGGTTTCATTTTGGGGGTTAAACAATATATAAAATTCAGGGTATTAAAAACGTTCTTCTGTTATAAAACGTCAATATATAATGGTTGGCCAAAACATAAAAATAATAAATTCAAAAGTGCTAGTTGCTCACAATACGAAAAAATAAATATGGTTATATGTCTTAAATGCAAAATAAAGCTAGACAAGCCAAAATACTACATTACCTTCCCAAGCAAAAATGGCTTTCTCATGTATAAATAATTTAGATACAATAAAGCAAATAAAAACCGACACGCTAGACTCACTTTCATTTAACAGGCAATACAACATAAAAATACTTAATCTGAACATCCGATCGCTAGAAAAAAACTTTGATAATTTATTAATATTCCTAACTGACACCAACATGGAATTTGACATAATAATCCTGACTAAGTGTTGGACGACAGACAACACCATACTCAGACCCATTAACAATTATGAACCATTCAGGATAGAAATTTCTCAAAACAGATCGGATGGTGTTGTTGTATATATAAATAAACAAGTAAAAAACGTCACTATCTATGAACCTACCTTATTACATGCAAATTGTTTAAAAATAATAATTAACAACACCCTTGCAATACTAGCTATCTACAGATTGCCTAGCAACGCATGTATTACGGAATTTATTAACTCACTAGAAGAAAACATACATAACATTAACATTTATCAGACTTGTATTATAGCGGGTGACATCAATATCAACACTATTGGTCTCAAACACAAACAAGCACACGAATACGAGTGTCTAATGTCAGCATATGGCTATCTTGAAACAATAAGCGTAGCAACACGGGAAAACAGAGAGTCAGGTTCTTGTCTTGATCACATATATGTAAAATCAAAACTAAGCATACAGACTGCTGTCATTAAATCAACAATTACCGACCATTACAGCACTGTGCTAGGGCTACACGGCAATACCACAAAACTACAACGTAAGCAACATCTAACAAAAATCCAACAAATAAACTTCGAAGAACTTAAAACTGTATATAAGAACTTAAAAATCTAATTACAGAAAGCTGGATAGACGTATTAAAAGAAAAACAAACGGATGTAGCTTTATCTAGATTCTTAAACACTCTTAAAAAACATATTGAAAAAAATACTACCTCTTATGTTAGAAAAATAAATAAATGTATAAAACCCTGGATAACACCGAATATAATAAAATGCACTCACAAACGTGACCAACTTCATCAGCAAGTAAAAAAACATCCACTCAACCATTTACTATATCAGTATTATAAAAGATACCGTAATATATGTAACAACATAATAAAAAAAAGGAAAGAACAACACTACAAACAAATAAAAAATAACTTTAACCCTTTTTACATTAAACAATTATTCTACACATATTTACACTTGGACTTATGACTAACTCAACTTTCACTAACATTCCACTTGATACTCTGTAGATACATAATAACTACCTTATGAAAATAAATACTACTGACGAACTCGAAAAAATATTATAATTGTGTTCTATAACGCCACTCTGGGACAGGCGTAGCCTAGTAGAGTGGCATAATCCACAAATTAAACAAAATAAATAAAAATGTGTAATTTATCTTATGTTTTATTGTTAAATTAGTATTAAGTATCTTTATTTGTAAACAAGGATTTTTTAAATAAATAAATTGGTGATCGCGTATGAATGAAGGGTCATTAAGACGAAAAAACAAAATGGCCGACGAAATTCTGGGAAGAAGGGGCGGAGCTAAAAAGCTCATTAGCCGCCCGCCATTTTGTCTTTTCATTCAGTAATGAGCTAATGACTTCTAGGAATTATAATGTGTTTTGTTTATATTTCATGTTCATTCATTTTATGTATATAATTGTTACTATAAGGTTTATGTTTTGATTTATTTGTAAGACTTTCTTTCCGCGTCGAGGCCTCGACCAACTTGTCTAACATTAAGAATTTTTTGATTTTATATGTATGTTTATATGTAAATTTAATTCTTTGTTTGAAATAAAATGAGTGGAATTAGCGGTCTTATTACTGACGAATCCTGACGGGAGATATAAGGTTTTGTGCATTATTAAGACATCCGCGAGATTCGGAAATAAACGTGTCTCACTGTGGAGTATGACGGCCGATCTCGCGGATTAAATTAAATAATAAAAAATATGTTTTTTGCCAGTTTTTAGATAACTGCGCAGTAGATTTGAAAGGCCGTTCAAATGGTCGCGCAGGCAGACATTTGAACGCGACAAGTCGGCGCCAGCCGGGGGCCGCTGGTTTATGGACCAGACGTATGCGGCGCGTGAAGAGTTTGCCACGCCGTAAAACAAGAAAGTTCACGAGATGAACTCAGAAAAAGTGCACAAAACCTGGCATGTTGTATTCGTTGGATTCGGCATGTCATTTCCTATCAGAATTCGTTATAAAATAAAGAATCGGATTAGTTTGAAAGGAGATACATCGAGAGACAGGAATCGGCCTTTTTGAGGCGATTTATGAACGCCGACACATCCGGACACATTGGTCCTAATTAAATTCACATGCGGATGTCCCAGGCGTTCAATTTGACGTAACATTTATATATGTACACCTCCCCGTTCGGGAGATAATTTGGCTAGACGGGCAAAATGGTCCATCTAGAGGATGAGCCGGCACGGTATCGCCCGAGCGGGCGACTTTGATCCGCTCGGGGATGCTGCGCTCATCACCATCCGCCGCTGGGTATTCTCGAGATGTCTCTCCCCTCCATTACTAATCCCATTTTGACCGTTAATTTCCCGTTATGTCTAGATTTTAAGTATAAATAAAGGAAGATTCCGTAGACCCAGCATCCTCAGTTAGCCGAGATTACTTTTACCTTGTTACGCTGCCGGTCCGCGGAATCATTTTTTGCTAAAAAATTGCCTTTTATTTTTTAATGAATTTCCTGAAAAAGTGTTTTTTTGTTGTTGCTTCCTAATTTACCTCTGTGCTTAAAATATTGTAACTTCTTACTGAATTTCTCCCACCGTGACGCAGAGACCCACCCTATATTTAACTATTTTTAAATTCGATTTTTTAGCCGCTCGGGTTTTAAAATATTTTGAGAATTTTTTAATAGTTTTTCGAACTTGGTATGGCCTTGTGCGTACCATGCAGTGTTGAGAATCTTCGATCCGGTGAGCTTCCTCGCCTGTCAGATGATACGGTCGAAGATACTACTTCAGGAAATGTGGCGGGTGGGACGAAGAAATCCGCCCCAAGCACGCGGAAAAATGGCGCACGTGGTATTAATAAAAAAACTGTGTGTGTGATCGCGCGCCTATGTATCTCGCGTCGAGACAGCAAAGTTACGTTACATGTTTTCTGCGATGAGTCCAGGGAAGCCAGCCGTGCCCTCCATTGATGTGGCAAATGCCGGTCTGCCGGCTGGAGCATCAAACGCCGGCCTTCCACCGCTGTGGATTAGATTACTTGGGCCGATGATGTCACCATCGGCCGACGAAAAGAAAAACCGGTACGGCGCGCTGTTCACCTGCCTAACGACATGCGCCGTACACCTGGAGCTGGCTGAGTCACTGACCACTGACTCTGCGATACTCGCCATCAGGCGAATGGCTGCGCGCCGCAGTCATCGTCGTTTCATATATTCGGATAATGGAAAAAAATTTCGTGCCGTAGAAAAAGAAATGGCCAAAGCATTGGCTGAATTGGCCGAGGATAAAAGTATGCAGGAGCATCTAGCGGGGAGCGAGGTGAAGTGACACTTCAACCCCCTCCTCGCCCCGCACATGGACGGCGCGCGGGAAAATTTGGTGCGTGCCGTCAAACGGGCACTTGAAGCCACATTAAAAGAACGAGCGCCACGAGAAGAAATACTGAGAATGATGTTGGCCGAGGCTGAGCTTACCGTAAACAGCCGTTCACTGACCCCATGTATCAGTGGACCTGAAAGACGAAGCACCCTTCTCCCCCAACCACCTGTTTTGGGGATGGCGGGGCCGCAACTCATATTTGGCCATCTACGGTGCCCTGGACGAGAACGTGTGTCTGAAAAGACAGTGGCGGTTGGCCCAACAGCTAGCCGATCTATTTTGGTGTAGATGGATGCGTGAGTATCTACCAACGCTTGCCCGAAGGCATAAATGGCAATAATTCGCGCCCGCCATCAAGGAAAGCGAAATAGCAGTGATCGTGGATCCCGCACTTCCCGCAACACGTGGCCCAGAGGAATAGTGATGAAGCGAAGCCGACATCGGATGGTTAAGTCCGGGTCGTTCGTATACGGCCCCGGGTCGTTCGTATACGTGGCCCAGAGGAATAGTGATGAAGCGAAGCCGACATCGGATGGTTAAGTCCGGGTCGTTCGTATACGGCCCCGGCCGGTGACTACACCCGGCCAGCTACCAGGGTCATAACCTTATCCAAGGTTGCGACAGAATAAAGTTACGACAAGGAATCTTGTCTTCCCGGTAGTAACTCAATAAAGATTTTTTGTTATATGTAAAGTGATAATATAGTATAGATTTAGCGAAAATTCCTTGTTTTAGACATTGTGAGTCAACAATATTGTTTGGGTGACAGCTCTGTGTTGCTCAATCAATAAAAATCCATTTGGACAGCTTATAAAGTGTTGTTGCTATAAGTAAAGTGACAGTTTAGTGTTGATTTTTAATCTCTACAAGACAGATTGTTTATCTGGCGAAAATTCCTTGATTTGAAAATCGAAAATACCTTAATTTAAATAAAAATGTCATATCAAAATAGAAACTCCTCACAAATGTCAAACCCTCACGACTTTCTAGAGGAAGCCCGAGCAGAAATCGCGATTTAATTAAAGTGACACAAGACCCGACAAAAAAATTTAGTAAAGATCAACAAAATTCAATTATCCCACGCACGCATACAATAATGGCCTTAATAAGCCACCTATACCCAGAATAGCCTAAAAACATACGAAGAAATAAAGAAAAATATAGACCCAACTAAAAATCATATAAGCAACACTAGGAATATACTAAATGGAGGAATGGTAAACCAGTGTAAATCCAGAGGAGCCGTGGAAAACTCAAAGAAATCACCACAAAAAAACTAGGGGATAATTATGCAATCAGCGTCCCCATACAACGATATCCCCAAATAAAAATATTTGGACTAACAGAACAACACGATGTCGAAACAATCACCAGATACATCAAAGCACAAAATAATTGCATCATGGAAAATTCAATACTACAGTCAGAGATTTTTTCGAACACAAGCGAACCCAGAACACATATGGCGTGATCCTGGAAGTAACGGCCTGTCTCCCACCGGCCAGTGGGCAGCTGACGGGTGGTGGCTTCCATAATCGTCGTGGCTTTCGCATCTTCTTTATTTACGCGGGCCACGGCGGCGACTCCCAATGAGTCCACTGCGAAGTGCTCACGGACGAGAGCCTCCAAAGTATTATTTTTTTCTTTTTCAAAAGTGCCGGTAATTTATTTATTTATTTTATTTATTTCAGTATATATACGCCCATCAGAGCATTTACATAAACATTGGGTAATACATGTCGGTAATGAGAAATATAAAAAGAAAATAAAAAAAGTCAAATAAAGAAATATAAAATGACATAATAACAGAAATATAAAAAGAGCTCTACAACTAAACTTAAACACAGAATCCATAATTTCATAAATCTATAAATACATCATATTTTTTATAGGATTAGCGATAATTACCGAAATATAAATTAAGAATTTTTTTTTTATAGGATAAGAATACAAGAAAAGAGTGATAATTACATATATTTGAGGATTATTTTTAGACATAGAGGAAAGTTCATTGTTGATTAAGAATATTGCGAATTGTATGTTTGAATTTATTTAAATTTGTGGAAAAAACGTCTAACTGTTCAAATCTGTTAACAAGTCTGGGAAGCCTTTGAAGTGGTGAATTAAAAAAGTAATTAGTTGTCGCAGCTTCCAAGGCAAACCCTGCGTAATTTCTGGTTACTCGGGATGGAACTCGCAAACATATTCGTTCCAACAGTTGTGGACAGTCGATGTTCCCGTTAATTATTTTGTGAAAAAAGACGAGATCAGCTACAATTCTTCTTATTTCCAATTTATCAAGAGAGCAAAATGATCTTAAAAAGTTATAATATGTGTTGATGGTAAATTAAGTTTATAATTGATAAAACGGAGAAATTTATTTTGTGTTCTCTCTAAATGTGACACATGAACAGCATATTGAGGGCTCCATACAACTGAATTTGTTTCTAATACTGGTCTAACCAGACTCTTAAATAATAGTTTAAAAGTTCCAATATTTTTGAAATCTTTACTTAATCTGAGTACGAAACCTAGGGTTCTTAAGCCTCTATCAACTGTGCAATTGATATGTGACACAAGAGAAAACTTATTGTCTACAATTACGCCCAGATCTCTAATTTCATCAACGACACTCAAAGATATACCATTAATTTTGTAGTCATAGTTTACTATTGTCCGGGTACGGCAGAATCTCAGCATTTGACATTTGGAGATGTTTAAAGAAAGTTTATTTTCTTCACACCATTTCTGTAAAATATCCAGTGCATTCTGCAGAAGTTTGCAGTCGTGTTCCGTATTTATTACTCTATAGAGTTTTATATCATCTGCAAATAGCAAACACCTCACACCGGATAACAAAAGCATGGGGATTACATCATTAATGAATATAATGAACAAAATAGGACCCAGGTGGGAGCCTTGTGGTACCCCGCTTACTGCACAAAAGTAGTCAGACTCTAACTCAGCTATTCTAACAATCATTTGTCTGTTATGTAAATAACTCTCGAGCCAAGCTTTAATGTTACCCGAAACTCCCAAGGCATTTAATTGATCAAGTAGAACTCTATGAGAGACTCGATCGAACGCCTTGGAGAAATCTGTATAACAGCAATCTAGCTGGTGAGAATCTTTGAAGGCATCAAAGACATCGGCTTGTAAAGCAAGAAGGTTTGTTAGAGTAGATCTGTTTGGCATAAATCCATGCTGTAGAGGGGATATAATGCTGAATAAGTATTCTTTATTTTATTTAGCAATAAAAGTTCAAATAGTTTTGGTATTGCAGATTGGATACAAATAGGTCGATAATTCTTAATATCCGAGTGGTTGCCCTTTTTAAAGACTGGAATAATATAACTCGTTTTCCAAATCTCTGGAAAAGTTCCATTTTGTAAAAACAAGTTAAAGATTTTACACAAAATAAATGATAATTCTTTATAACAATTTTTTAGGAAGATGGTTGGTACCTTATCAGGTCCCTGTGTTTTGTTTTCATCCAACGATACCAACCCTTTTTCTACTTCTGATTGGCTAAGAACTACATTAGGAAGGTTTATACCATCGAATAATTGTGGTTGAACAGACGAATATGATCCCTGTGCAGAATTATCAATTACCGACTTAAAAAAATCAGCAAAGAGATCAATAATTCTTTTGGGAGTGTCGACCCACTTATTATTTAAGTACATAGTCTTAGGCAAATCATAGTAATCGCTTTTAAGAGATTTAACGTATTTGTATAAAGATTTGGAGTTTTCTGGAGTTTGATCCTCAATTTTTGTAAGATAATGATTACGTAACTGCTTGGATAGAATACAACAATCTTTTCGAGTCTTCCTAAAAAGCATATAATCATGCACTGACCTAGTTTCTTTATAGGTTTTGTGTTGTAGTTTTTTTTATTGTAATCAACGTAACTAATTCCTTTGAAAACCATTTAGGGTGAGTTGATATTCTGATTTTTTTAAACGGTATACAATCATTAAAAATTTCATAGACTAAAGAATAAAAGTTTTCTATCTGGTTGTTTACATCACCGCCTATAGATATCAGATTCCACTCCACATTATTTAATATTTGTTTTACTTTATCATAATTACAATTCTTGAAATTTCGTTTATATATATCACTAGTTTTGTTGATGTCTGATTTTAATGAGAAGGATATGTCTAATGGTGGATGATGAAGGTCAATTGGTAATAACTCGTCTAAAGATAATTCAACTTTTAGATATTCCATGTTACTAAACACTAAATCGAGTATTCTATTATTTTTGTTACGTATACCATTGTATTGTTTGAATTCGAGAAAAGATGACATATTTAGCACTTCGATTTCATTATTGTTTTCTGGGGAGTTGACGACAAACGTATCATTTTCACACACCCATTGCAGTTTAGGGAGATTATAATCACCAGCCACCATTATTTTGGCTTCTGGAAACTTAAATCTAACACTTTCTAATGCAATACAGTGGATTTCATATACAGTATTATCAGAACAAGGGGGAATGTATACTGCGCACAAAATCAGACACTTTGTAGGCAATGATATTTTCACGAATATTTGTTCTACATTGTTAACGGAATTTTTGATTATGCACGATCTATATTTATTCAGTACGGCTATTAAAACCCCACCACCTCTAGTTTTCGTAAAAGCAGTAGTATTATTAGGTACAGAGGAACGATCGCACCTATAAATAACAAAGTTTTTTAAACCCAGTTCGCCGTTTTTTATATTGTTGTTTAGCCAAGTTTCCGTCAGAATTATTGCATCATAATTAACACTTTGCATCATGGTTGATAAATATTCCAATTTAGTATTCATACCTCGCACATTTTGATAGTACACATTACACTTACGAAAGTTTTCTAGTTTTTTTGATTTTGCACAATTTTTGGAACCGAGTTAATATACTTTATGGCGATATTTTCCTCACCATTTTTCCTACGTAGATCTAATTCCTTCCATAAGTTATGAAGATCACTTCTCTGCATGGGTGTGAGATCTCTCTTCAATTTGATTCCATCCAATCGATTTAAAGATTTCAAGATGATAGATTTCGCTTGGGAAGAATCTTGAAATTCGACTTTCACAGGTCTGATATTGTCATTGGATTTCTTACCAAGTCTGTACATTTTATTGATTTTATAATCTTCATTAATATCTATTTTTTTCAAGACTCCTACAAACCTATTCGTGTCATCTTGCATACCGATAAATGTTTGGTCCGATTGGCTCTCCGGAAGATTGAAAATAATCAAATTTTTCGACCGATTTTTTCTTTCTTCTAGTTCTTTAATGGTATCTTGTACAGAAGAAAGTGTGTTGGATGGGATACTAGGAGTGCTATTTAATGATTCCTTAAGACAAGAAACTTGACCTTCTAATGTAGCCAAGCTTGCTGTTATCTGGCTATTCGTGGCCATTATTTCTGTCGTCAAAGGAATTAATTTGCCGATCTGGTCCTTATTAAATTTATTTGCTGGGTCCATAATAGTAGCGATTAGTTTGCTTATAGCATCTTTATTATTCAGGATATATTGTTGAGCGTTCATGATCGTTTATTCTATCAGAAAAGGAAATAAACAATATGTATTGGCCGAATAAAAATATGTATTGGCCGAGTCGAACGCCGCAGCCAGTCCGAGTGTGTTAAGTACTACGCGTGCGCAGTTCTCCTACGGTCCGATAAGTGTCAGCCTTGATCAATGACAGTAGATTGATCAATATTCTTGCAAAAATGATCCTTATGTCCAATATTTTGAGCGATTGTGTCTATGACTGAGTTTTCAGTTGTAGGTTTTTGGTATATTATCTGTCACTGAGATTTTTTTATTCTCACTTACTGATCTTTTGCGCTCCCTGAGGATATGATAACGCTATCACTTGTAAATCGTGAACAGAATTTTTAAGAAATATAGATTTAGACTATAATAAAGCACTATTTTTAGTATTCAAAGTAACTTTCACAGAGCTGACAAAAACACGCCTGACATTTCTGACAAAAACTTATCTAATGCTCATACTATCGCGGAACCGGCGTGCGACTGGTCTCCGAGTACTCCATGGATGGCCATCCGAGGGCCGTGCGAGAGCGGATACCGCCGCCGCGAACTTCTTCGATCTCACGTGTTACAATGAGGTGCGCGTGGTCCTGACCGATAAGTAATTGCGGCCGAACTTCACTGGCCCCAGCATGGCCCACACGCGATTTTTCGTTTCGATTGTTCATCACCAGCTGGGGTGGTAGAGCGAGTCGTCGCACGGTGCTCGCTCTGGTCGGCCCCGTTGCCCCGAACTGTCACAT
>JADDOH010024314.1:0-54949 GCA_016648135.1 Agrypnia vestita
GAAAGCGAGATCGTATAAAAATTCGCTGAGAATCTTAGAGCGGTCCAAAGGCTGAAGCAGGAGTCGAGTAGAGAAGAAGAGAAAGTCGCAAGTAGATCTGGAGGTGAACGCAGGAGCAGAAATGAATTCTGGGTTCCTGCGCCACGTAATTTATTTCATCAAAAAATCAGGGCCCGCACGCCCAGGCGCATTTTCAACGACCAGTCAGAGGTCGGCATTTCGGAAACCGACGACACAGACCTCTGTCTGACGGCGGGATCACTACTCATAATTCGAGTCGCAGCTCTATGAGCAGTGGTCCCGTATTCAAAATATTAATAAACATGTAACTAAACATTCTACTATAGTTATAAAATACTATTTTTACACATTTATATTATATCTTTCTTTTGTTTCAATAACAAATGTCTCTCAGGTTCATCCTTCATGGAGATGATCGGTAAAAAGGGGGCCAGGCTCGCCAAGCTGGGTGCAATAATTTCGTATATTTGGTCTCTCTGGCGAGCCTGGCTACACAAATTCAATATTTTTTCTACATAAAATTATGTAAAGCCATATACAAGTGATTGCGAACAAAATCATATTAATTTTTACATTTTATAATTTTTGTATAAAAATGGCGACTTCGGCACGGTACCGATGTCGCAAGAGGGTACTGAATTGTGTTTGATAAAAATGGCGACTTTGGCACGGTACCAATAAAATGGCGACTTCGGCACGGTACTGATGTCGCTAGAGGGTAAAACCGATGCCCCCGGACTGTGGCGATACCGTACTGCAGTCGCCCAATATTACGATTTGGTAAGATTAAAATCTTTTTCAAGAATCAAATCATGCCGCCGCGATTTCTTCTTACATCGCTTACAACATACACAAAAACATTTTTAACAACAAAATTAATCCGATAACGACCTCCCAGTGATGTCAAAAATAAACTTTAAAAAACATACATACAAAAATTACAATAAATAACTTCGGTTATTTTTAATAAAAAATACGTCGAGCGCGCTAGGCATACCCATAAGGCAAGGCAAGGCATAAAGGGTTTTATTTATTCTTGCCCATCTGCGCGCTTGCGCTCACAATTCGTGTGATAAAAAATGCAATAATTAATTCTAAAAAATCAAAATACAAAAAACTCACTTTTTTCTTTAATAAAATGTTCATCAGTGCCAACATATGGAGATTGGTAAAAAAGGCCCGATTAAGGGCCACCGGTTTTTTCTTGTCCGACACAGAAGGTCTGGTGGAGATACGTCGATGACGTGTTTGCAATCTGGCCACATGGGGAAGACAGGCTAGGTGACTTTTTGGAGCACATCAATTCGCTATATAAGAACCTGAAGTTCACCATGGAGGTCGAGAGAGACAACGTGCTGCCTTTTCTTGATGTCGAAATAAAAAAAGAAAGCCGATGGAAGTTTCGAACACAGAGTCAAGGGCGGATCCAGCCATAGATAACATAATAATGATCCAGCTTTGGCGCCAGGGGGGGGTCACATAGTCGTGGTCAAGTCACAAGAAGTTATAATTTAATTTTGATAATAATACATACTTACAAGTAAAACGTAGGTTTTTTTTAATAAATGTAACTACCTACTGTACTTAAAAATACCTACCTATATTTAAATAACAAAATCAATTTTTCTTTTACGTCTTCACCCGAAACGCGTTATCACTTCATCTACCCCAATGGGTACGTTTTTATGGACGTGGAGAAGTGCCAGTCCGGTTAGACGTTCTTCAACCATTGAACCTCTTAGCCACGATTTGATTCTTCGCAACGTAGAGAAAGATCTTTCCGCTGTCGCTACACTAACAGGTAGTGTAGCCGTAATACATAAAAAATTTCTTATATTATGATACATCTCAATATCGCAATTTAAAATAAGGTCGGAAATCGACTGCGGTATGTCCTGACTCCGCTGCCACTTCACCATCCACAGCCGATATTCGTTTACAACAACAGAAATAGGAGTATTATCTAGTAACAATGTATAATCGATCGCTAGTTGTTTCACAGTTTCAATGTCTTGATTACTGTATTCGCTTTTTGGCATGAAAACGCTTAGTTGAAACAAATTAAGTATTTCAAGAGACAGACGGTCCTGTAGGTCACTTATTATTGAATCCAGAAGAGGGATGTATATTAGGGTGTCCCGTCCATGTATGAGAAAAAAAAGTTTTGAGCTACACAATCACAAGAGGTATCAAAATATGCGCAATTTTACACAAATTGCGAAAAAGGTAACAAAAAATAGAATTGTTTGTCATCTTGAGGGCTCTACCGAGCTTTGAAGTTTTGTAAATTTTACGTTTTTAAACCGTTTGCCTAAAATAATTTAAAAAATCATGTTTAAAAGGTATTTTAGTATTGAAATTAATTAAACAAAGCACAAGAAAATAAAATAAACAAAATATAGATTATAATCAATGACAAAAACTAAAAATTTTAACTTATTTTTGTGTCCAAAATTTGGCATTTCTGCTCGAGATTGCATCCTGGTTCTGATAAAGCCATCTCTAGAAGTAACGTCAGTTACACTTTGTGAGGCATCTGTTATATTCTCTAGGACCCGAAGTGCAACCATCTAAGGTCAAGAATAAATGACGAAGGGGTAAGCATACAAACACACCATTGTAACGGTTTCTGCAAATACTCCTCTAAATATTGAATCACGCCACCCTTCCAATCGATTTTAGTTGCAGTTCCGTCACATTCAACACAAATCCGTCATCTTAATTCCAACCTCGACCCTCTACTAAAATTGTGATCGAAGTAAGAATTCCCTTTGCAGTGCCACGTCTTTCGGTATTGTGTGTGCCAAGTAAATTTATCCAGGCTGTGCTAAAATTGAGATGTGGTCTTCTAAAACTTCTTTGCGATGGTCTTTTCGTCCATCAAAGTAAATGCTTTTTATAACAATACCTCCAATATCTTTTGAAGCTTCTCTGTAAATGCGTCTCTGTAAATCTTATTTTTATCAATAACCAGAGTTAAATCTTCGGTAGAAACCAAGTCGACATTTAGATGCATCTCTGTAAATCTTATTTTTATCAATAACCAGAGTTAAATCTTCGGTAGAAACCAAGTCGACGTCAGTCAAAACCGCAGAAGCAACAGCAGCAGCAGATTGCGTGGATAAACCGTATCTATCACAGATTTTAGCAACTGTCGGCAAAGGCAATGTATTCCAATTTGACGTTGAAGTCAATGGTGTCTGTTTCGCATGGGATATGGTCCCGCGATACTTAAAAATTATGCCTGCGAAATTCCAGACAGAGAACACAAAATAATGTCAATGAAGGTACTACAGGTAGCAAACTAGACATGTGTAACACTGCGCTGCGCCGCGCAATTGCGCCAACTCAGTTTACTGCGCCGGGTGTGTCAACATATTCTGTGGTGTCAACTCACTTCTTCTAAATGTGTTAGCGCACGGCGCACTGCGCAGGACCGGGAGAATTCGAAAGGTATTGAGTTGCGGCCTAGTCTTATTGAACATTTGAACACCTTATTATTTCATTTTTATAAATTGACAATTATAACTCCGTGAAATGTAAAGGAGTGATAGGTAATCTTTCTTTTCTACATTTTACTTTACTGGCCACTGGGTTTGATTTTGACAGACAGCTAAGTTGACAGCTTTGGCTTTATTTAAAGATAAAAGGAATGAAATGTAGAATCAGGAAAGTAGTGATATTTATAAGTGAGTACAGGAAATAGAATAATTATATTAATAAACGTTATTTATATACAATACAATATCTACATATTTTAGAATATTATTTCAAAAAATAAATTATGGAATTCGTTTACGTTCGAAAATCAAAACGAATGCAAGCGGCCAGCCATGAGTAACGCTGCGCTGCGCCGCGCAATTACGCCAACTCACTAGGTATTCGGTAAAAACAAATCATTAAAAAATATATCACCTACTTTTTTAAAGCATTATCTTTTTAATATTACCGAATAATTACATACTGACTGAAAAAACAGCACTCAGCTTTTTAACTGAATACGTATTAGAAATTTAAATTAAGTTGACTGATGAATTATGAAGTTATGAAATATTTTTTCAGCTTAATTAAAAATAAATATTTCCACAATATATAACCATTAATTTTTTTACGATATGATATGGTTACAAATAAAATATTGGTAATAATCATACTTAAGTAATATTGCTTTTACTTATTATAGTTAAATTATGAAATTAAAATAACAAATTATTAACGAAGTTAGATCTTTAAATCATAGAAATGAACATAAAGAATTTTTCTAAAAAATAATCAACTTTTGATAAAATAAAAATAATTCCCATATATTTATTATTATTATTATTATTATTTATTGAAATAATAATAATTTTTTATATAATATTTAAAAAATATATATTATTTTTACTGTTAATGTTGGGTCATTCATATTATTCAGTAAAGATTCGTAAGCATTATTTTTAGATACGTTGTTTTTATAAAGGAGCGACCGTGGATTCCAGAGGTAAGAGCGACTTTTCGCATCACGCCAGCGGGCCATTTTTGAATATTATATTAATTAAATTTTTTATGCGCGCACACACCCGCCCGCGCTTTCATTCTCTCACTCGCTGAGTCAAATCAACGAACCAACGCAGTAACGCACAACACAGTTGGTGCGCCGTGAGCTGTCTGCGCTAGTGCGCTGGGAGCCTGTAAGTGCGGCGCACTGGCGTAGTGCGTCGTTCGACGGCGCACAACTCACTCGGCGCGTTCCTATTTTGTTGCGCCATGGCGCAATTTTGAGTTAACTCAATGAGCCGGCGCAATGCGCTGCGCCAGAGTTACTGAGTTGACGCAAGGAATTTTGCTGAGTTAGGCCCGGTTGTTTCAAGTTCGATCAAAGTAAGCGGTCGACTAAAGTATAGATTTTTACGAAAACGGATCGTCTGATTGGTGGAGAACGTAAAAATCTATGCTTTAAAAGAACGCTTACTTTAATCCAACTTGAAACAACCGGCCCTTACCCATGTCTATAGCAAACCCGCGGCTTCGCCGAAACCCAGGCGCCGAGGCGATTATGCGACCCTGGCGGCGGCGGGCCCAAGCTATCACTATTCGAACACGCGGAGGATCTCCCGCTATGCGATAATTTATGCCGCAATATGAGACCTTTTTGACATTTTTTAGATTGAAATAAATATTATATAGGTGAACATTTTGATAGGAAAATATTTTTATAAATTACTGAATGCCCTGATTATTCTATATATGTGTACACTGTCTGGAATTTGTGTAAGATGTCATTCCATATTTTATCTCTGCTTTTTTACTGTCATGTCAATATTTTATACCTAATCGTTGCTCTGCTTTATGTCTTGATAATTTTGTGCTGAAACTATGTATAATTTTATATCGTTTGGGGCCCAAATCGCTTGCAATATTTGTATTTCTTTGTTAGGTTAAGCACTTCTTGTATTTTTAATAATTTATATGTTTTTGTTAGATTTAAGTATTTCTTATATTTTTATAATTTGTGTTTTTGAAAAATAAACTGACTGGGTTTTGGCAGTCTTAGTAATTCTGAATGCTGACGGGAAATAACAGGGATTGTGCATATAGAAAATCCGCGAGACGCGCATCTCATTTTTGGAAGATGACGACGATCTCGCGGATTAAAAATAACATTAAAAAATACATTTTTTCTATTTCTTTTGCTAACTGCGCAATAGATTGGGAGGTAGCGGTCTGAAAGGCGGCCCGTAACAGCGTGCGCACCTCTCACGCGGCATCCAATACGGTGAGACTGACTTTATGGACCACACGCCGGCGTCCCGTGAAGGGCGACCGAGCCGTAATGCGAAAAAATTCGCAAGATAAATTTTTAAAAAAATGCACAAAACCTGGCATGTCGTATACCGTTGGATTCGGCATGTCATTTCCTGTCAGGATTCACTATAAAATAAACAATCGGATTGGTTTTGAGGGAGATATATCGAGAGACAAGATTCGACCCTTTTGAGGCGAATTACGGACACATCCGGACACATTAATCATAATCAAATTCATATGCGGTCAAGCGCCCAAATTGATATAACTTACACATATGTGCATCTCTCCGATCGAGAGAAATCTTAGATAGACGGGCCAAACGCACCGTCTAAGCACTGCAGCGACACGGTATTCCACGCGGCTGCGACTCTTTTCAGCGCGGATGCGAGTGGTTCATCACTCTCCGCTACTGCGCCATCTCAAGATGCATCTCCCCTCCAAGACTAATCCCATTTTGACCGTTAAAATCCCGTTATGTTTGTTTTTTGGGTATAAATAAAGGAAGGTGAAATGGACCAGGCAGTGTGAAATTTTCGAAATGTCTTTAACGGTCGTAATGTCCGTCACTCTGCCGGTTCAGTGCACCGCATTTGTATAGTCTGAACCTGTGTTTTTATTTTAAATCTCCTTTTTGTTTAGTAAATGTGTTAAAAAGTGTAATAATATAAATTTTTGGAATTTTTTAAACTTTCTAAATTTTTAAAATTTTTTAAATTTTTTAATTTTTTAATTTTTAATTAATTAATTGTTAATTAAATCTCATAAAAACTCGCGTGTCCGCGGCAAGGCGTCGGATCGTGCAACTTCCCTATTTACAAATCTGCTAAATCGTTGCTGTTCGCCGTTTTGTGTGGAACAGTGTCTCTGTCGAGGGCGAGTTTGTCGGGGATGACTCTGTTATCAGATACGTTTCTGGGGAAGATTCACGCACTGAATCTTCATCACAATTTTCTGAGACATAATCGGTTTCTTGAGTAAAACACGAATTTTTGTTACCCTTATTGACTCTAAAATTTATCTCTGCTGTCGTTTAATTAATCTAGCCGTTTCGTTCTTATCAAAACCGCTTATAACCATTTTCCTATCATTTATTTGATCCAACAAAAACTTCTCTCATTGATGTAAACTTTCTTAGGTTTTAGACACGAACAAGATTCAAATGAAGTGCATTTACAAGCGGAAACGTCAAAAAGTTTCTCAGATGACTAAAAAACATTTCAGTTTATTTTCAAAACTATCATTTCGTTGGTTTTCGGGTATCTTTTCAAATTGAGATACTTTTCGAAATTGGATTTCACTAATTAAATAACTCGTTCATTAGTTGGAATCGAAGTTTTGGTCCAAATATTGTTGATCTCTTCGGAAACAATCACATATATATCTGATTTGGATGGATCTTTTTTTTTAATTATACGTGAATTTCAGGTCGTTTTTGACAAATAAAATAAATTAAATGACGTCCCTTATACTTGGTAGATGCTGACTGTCAAGTTCTTTGCATAGTCCAAACATAGCATAAGTAGTCTGATTACGCCTCGAACTTCTTATTTAAAAATCACAAAGTCCGCTTTTACTACTGTAACAATCGCCATGGTACTTTCATGGCATAAAAATTATTTTGGCTAGAAGAAAACACTCGCGAGTCAAGTCAAGAAAGTACTCAAAACAAGTTCAAACTTGAGGATATTTGCAGGTTGAATCCTAACAAATTCAAAGTTGCTGGTAACGTGTTGTTGCATGGTCATGTATGATTTACACCTAAATAGAATAAAAAGTAAATATTTTTTTGTATTTAGTTCAGGAGCCAAAATTGAGGATAGCGAAATATCACCATAAAAATGACAATTTTTCAAAACTTTGTAGATCGGTAGAACCCTGAAGACATAGTTTTATTTTATTTTTAAATTATTTTGGTAATTAACGCTCAATTACGCAAGTTTTGAGAGGTCCTGTGTTAAGATAAGTCAAATTTTTTTTTATCGGGACAGCCTAATGTATATGGCTCTGCGTAAATACTCTTCAGCAGATTGAGCAGGTTGGTTATTGGCCCTATGTATTTGTCTTGACACTATTCTGGGACATTTAATTTCTACATCTAGCTGCTCAGCTACTTCTTTAGCCTCTTCAAAAAGCAAGATTTTGTAGAACACTTATAGTATCATTAATAGCGTCCGCAGCTTTTTTTAAATCAATCGAGTTCGATTGCAGTATTCTGCTTAAAGATACAGTAGTACCTGAAAAATTAAAAAGTTAGTAAGTGACTGATGAGTGATGAGTATTTTAATTAGTGGTCCACCTAGGTCCTGGACCCAGCCCAGGGGGGTCATGACCCCCATGACCCCCCCCCCTGGATCCGCACTTGCACAGAGTCTATTCCCACCATCATCCAGCACAAAAAAGAAATCTCACTAACACTGGCCCCGAGGGCAAAAATAATATGCCAAGACGAATATCTACAGGAAAAGGTGATAATACTCAGCGACGCACTGGAAAGCAATGGTTACCAGAAG
This sequence comes from Agrypnia vestita, assembly GCA_016648135.1. Classification (NCBI taxonomy): domain Eukaryota; kingdom Metazoa; phylum Arthropoda; class Insecta; order Trichoptera; family Phryganeidae; genus Agrypnia; species Agrypnia vestita. Next base: position 8,322 of record JADDOH010024314.1, read on the forward strand.
CGACAGATACAGCGCATCATAAGAGTGAAGTCTGATCGCCCCGAAAAACGCACAGAAGTGGAGTGCAAAAGCATCGCCTTTCTACATTTTGTTGTGTAAAAAGACATCAAGACAGTTTTTGGAACAAACTCAAAAATTAAGGACTTGTTGAAATTAGTGAAGGATCGAGACCGCTTAGAAATAGACAGTGTGTACAGACTCGACTGTCAAGACTGCTATAAAGTATACGTGGGACAAACGGCGCGTACAACTTCCAAAGGATTGATGAGCACAAACGGGCTTGCAAACTCGGTCATCCAGGCAAATCAGCACTGGCTGAGCATTTTCTGGATACCGGCCATCATCTTGCATTCGAACCGAAAATCGAGTCGAGAAAACCGAAAGTCGAGAAAAGCCTAAGCATCACCATACGCGCCTTATCAAGGAAGCACTCAAAAGCTACAAGCACCCGATAAATATTAATAGAGATAATGGTCTCAAATTAAAAAACATCTTGGTATCCGACGCTTCAAAGTCAATCTCGTCGCAGATTTTGCAGAGATAGTGATCAGACAATAGATGAAACATACACGCAACATGACTCTGACACGGTATTGCCACGTAACTCATAAACACAGAAACATCAAGCTTTCGACACGGTAGTGTTAGCCAATACTTAACCACAACACCAACTTTCGTAACAACACAACATCTCTGATGATGGACCCTGCAATGGGATCCGAAACGTCGGCCAGAAAGATCGTAAAAACACAGCATTTTTTGGCGTGTTTTTACGACCCCCAGAAGACGCAAACCAGAAGATTCTGAGTGACCGTGGAAACCTAAAGACATTCTTAATTCTGATGCAATTCGATCAATTTTTACCCTTTAGGTACCTATATAGATAAATAATGAAGATGAAACGGTAAAGGTAAAATGTGCAAACCAATTTGTTTCAAGAGAAAAATTTCATATTTATACCCTAAAGTATATTTATATAAAGGTTGTAATTGCATGACAAAAGTAATCATGATGCGATTCTAGATTCTCGTTTAAATAATGTGTCATTCCCCAATCTGGCATGTTTTGACGATATTTCAGACTGTTGAGACCAGAGAGGCAGGAAGAAACTTTTGTACATAGAATAGAATTTTTTTATTTGTGTTGTTTTTAGTTAAGGATTTTGGTCTATATTCTGTGGTTAAGGAATAACATTGTGTTTGGTGCAATCCGATAATAATATACATGGAGTTCGGTAACGGTAACATATCTATAGCGTAATAACAAGTACTGAATATTTACAAATAGTATTTTATGGAAAAACTGACATGGAGCAAGAGCACAGAGATTTAATCACGAAAAATTTTACTTATCTCGTAGAACAAACGAGATTAGAATTTTTAGTTCCCGAACTGATCGAAAAGAATGTATTTTCTGATAAAATGATTGAACCATATATAGTTAGTATTTTATGTTTAATTACTTACTTTATGTTTCAAGTAAAATATGTCAGTTTATAAACATTTACATATGTTTTAAGGATACTTCAAAAGACACGCGCGATCGAAAATGTAAACTTTACCTCGATTTACAAAGACGCGGACCACAAGCATTTGTTAAATTAATAGAAGGACTTCGGGCGACAGGTCATTGGGACCTAGTGCGACTCCTGTCGCCAGAACACGAAAGTACAAAATTCATCAGTCTAAAGGAAAAACCCAAAAAATATGTGTTTAAACCCTCTCCAGGTAAGTATTTGCCAAATTCATTACAGATATGTGGCGGTACCATGCCGTATACCTGCCTCTGATAACTGCGAGGAGCCGTCGCCTGCAAAGTAAATAAATACAAACAAAGGGAGTCATTAGATGACGCCTTGCAGCAGTCTCGACCAGTTCCCGGTCCCGCGCAGTTGTTTAGAAACACTTTTCGTTTGAGTCCCGCATTCACAGTGCATTCTCTTTGTTCAGTATTTTTATAATTTTTGTAATGGTTCATAATTTACTCATTTACCTCACTTATAACTGTAACCTGTACATTTTCATTACCTCCGATCGAGAATAACACGAACAACCATTTCGCTCTTCATTTCATTCCAACAACCTACGAACCTTCCTTAAAGATATATCTTCTTTAGTAAACACATACCAATACCCAGATGTTAAGGGTGAAACAAAAGACAAAAAATCATTGCATACCTGAGACACTTAAGATATTCTGTTCTTCCTTGTAGTATAGTATAAACTTACTTATGTATAGGCTTACATTTTCAGTTCATTTTTATTTTTACATGTCACATCAATATTCTTACTATTTTCAAATTAATTAACTTGCTGGTCTCTTGGAATGGGACCAAGTGGTCACTGACCACTGGTTTATTGGGCGAGAGTCTTAACCACTAGACCAACAAGCTAATAATTTCTCAGCAGCTGAGTGTTATTAAAATGTTTGTAGCATTGTTCGAGGATATTTATCCGCGGATATTTATCATGATATATATCACGATATATATCATGATTCAACCCTTGAGAGAAGTCGCAGTAAAATCCGCCGGCGTAACTAGTACATATTGCACACTGGCGACTTCTATTGTAGAAGAAGAGAATACTCCACAACAAAGTGCATACAAATTACGCCCTAGAAAGCAGCACCTAATTAGTCCGAGCTCTACCTCCGCAGGTAAAGGTCGTCCTCCCGATGACGTTGAATAAGTATTCAACGAAACGTCGAGATTCGCTTCTCGGAAATACGTACGGTTCGTATAAAATATACGAAACTGTTTACAGTTAAATAGCGCTAGTTGTATTTTAAAAAGTGCTACGATTATTTTTTATTTTATTTTGTTTTATATAATCCATTTTTTATTTTGCACAAAGAAACAAATACTCATAACACTACATTAGAAAGAGCAACTTTTATAACTTATACATGTATAATTATTGCATGTATTAGCTTTTTCAGTATGCAATTCATTTATTTAATAAATAATAATTCATGTACAAAATAAATTTCCTAATAATTTCGATTGTATCAATCGAAATTATGCAAAAAAGGAGGAAAAAAGTTTGGATATACCAAACTACCAAATTAGAGGAGCTTCAATTGGAATGTCTAAGACATCCACCGTACTCTCCGGACCTTGCCCCAACAGATTACCATTTTTTTCGTAATTTGGATAACTTCTTGCAAAGGAAAAAATTCAACTCCGATGGGGCAGTCCAAACCGCCTTCAAAGATTTTATTGATTCCCATCCGAATGGTTTTTTTAGTAAAGAGTTCGATGAACTACCTATGAGATGGCAAAAGTGCATAGATAGCAATGGTACATACTTTGATTAAATAAATATATTATAATAAAAAAAAAATCGGCTTTATGTTCCTCCCGTACTAAACGCCAATTTCATATGTAAGGACCTAATATATCCAATTTTTGATATATATCGGATATATATATAAAAATCCGATTTTTTGAGTTTTATTATAAAAATCGGATTTTTTCGAACCCTGGTTTGTAGCAACAATGAGTAATACACTCTCGATCATTTGAAATTCCCCAGGAACCTTTTACCTGGCAGGTTCCTGGAAAACCTCGCTGCCATTAAAGGCCACAAAGTTAACATTAGATTTCATTTTAGCAACTAATAGATAAGGTGGGCTCTCTGGAATTTTTAAATTATTCTAGATTCACCTCATTCCAGGCTTAGATTCTCCGAAGGCATCTGTTTCATTTTCATACCTCCGGGTGCAAGTTTTCTAAGTTTTATAACATTTTTCAGGAGAATCATCAAAACCAAATGATGTTACGCTAAACAAAACAAACACCGGGGACAATAAATCTGAGGATGGTGAAATACAGCCCATAGTTGTGACTAAATCAACTAGCTTTGGAATGAGCAGTAATTCAGAAATATTGTGCTACAGTATGAAATCAAAGAAGAGGGGAATTTTATTTATGATCAATAATGTTGAATTTAAAAACAATGTTGAAGAGGAACGTCAAGGTGCCCTCATGGATCAAACCAATCTGGAAGAACTCTTTACCCAGATAGGATTCCACCATATCATTATTCATAATAACAAAACTAAAAAGGTAAACATTTCAAAACTTTTCCACTTTATTAGTGCAAGCAAACCTTGGCGGGGTGAAGGTATAACCTAACAGGGTTATATTAGTTCCATTATTTTCCGTTGGCTTTGTTGGCATGTTCGACACATGGTAGAAGAATTATGTGCACGGAGAACGACACATTATGCGGTCAGTTATTTATAGATGTAGCATTTGTGTGAATTTACTTTTTAAATTATTTTCTTATTAAAGCGGGCAATAAAAACATTTTTTCACGCAGTGTGAAGTTATTACTAATATAATTGATTTTTAAATTATATAAAATTTACATATTCATAATATATAAACCATAACAATATATCGTCGGCTTAGGGTGTAAAACTGCTATCTACACTTTTTAGGTAAAATACGTTTTTGATATCATTGGAAAGAGAAAAAAAAACTGCATAATGTATGATAAACGGCTAAATCAATATCAAAATATAAAGTATGCTTTTTGAACGAAACGTAAACATGCTATTTTAAGCGCACAAAATACTTAAAGCGAAAAGCTGCTATCTCCATGTTAGTGTGTCATTTTTGTACTGAGAAGTTGTGACGGCGGCGCGTATTTATTTAATTAAGCAGCCTCGCATTATTAAAGGCAGGTTCAAATGAAAGGATACAAAATGAGTTATGAAATGCATTATGTCACTGAAGAATGCCGACAAAAGATTTTTATGATTTTTGGAAGATGACATGGGGGCAAAAAAAACTTTTGTCGATAATATGGTAACTTTGTATATGAATTAAAAGGAAAACTACATCACAAACTAAATCGAGAAGGGCCCAGAGTCTTTATTTTACTATTTAAAAGTTGATGATACGTTTTGATCACAGTATGTAGAACTACTACTACTATTAAATACTACAGGAATAGACCATTCTCAATTGGAAGAACTCTAAATCTGTAGAAAATATAACTCAATCTAGTCGTTCAAAACCTTTTGAAGAAGAAAGTATAGAGCTTCATGGATTTTTCAATTCCTTACCTGTTATGAAATCTCACTACTGCCGGGCGACAACCAACAAAAATGATTTACTACCGGAATGGTTCTCTAAACAACGGCTTTATGATTTCTATCTTAAAGATTGGTGTGAATCTCATTACGTGCGACCACCCTCGATTACAATTTTATCTGAAGTGTTTGACATGAAAAATATCGGATTATTTCATCCCAAGAAGGATCCAAATTAATTTTCTACAGTGACGGATGCTCATACCAAAATAAGAATAGCACAATGGAAAATGTTCTTCTGAACATTTCAATGAACTGAAATATAATAATAGAACAAAAGTTCCTTGAAGTAGGGCATACATACAGGCCAAATGGAAAAAGACGGTATGCATTCCAGTATTGAACGGTCATTAAAAAATAAAAATATTAATGTTCCTGCTTATTATGTAGCCATTTGCAAAGTAGCGAGAAAAAACCGCACCCATGTGTTTTTTATTTTAAGCACAATTTTTTCAAAGCTTCTGGCAATATTCAGTTTTTTAACAGCATCCGTCCTGGTCATGATAAAGAAGATGCAAAAGTTACAGATGTAAGATCACTGAAATATACTCCTGATGGTGAAATATATTTTTAATAAAATTTCAGTGATCCTTGGAGAAATTTACCACAAAGAAAATCGACAGTTGCAAAACCAATAGAATGGAGACAATGAAAAATCTACACGATTCCCGCAGAGAAATAACAGCGAGAAGATTTAATGACATGCAACAACTTAAATCTACTTGACCGCTTGATTATCATCAGTATTATGAAAACTTACCACACGAGTAACGTAAATTAATGTAATTATTGAGATATTTGTTTGAATTTTATTGGTACGAAAACCTGCTACGTACATTTCATTGTTTACTATTTAAGTGAGAAAACCTGCTATAACATAAAAACTCTAATTACTAAAAGGCTACTGAATATTTCAATACATAAATGAGCTTGTAAAAACCAGGATCGTACATTCTTTCAACGGTATTTTCATTTTTTCGATTGCAGTTATATTTAATTTTTTGAAGTGTTTTTATTGTCCCCTGTATAATTCACTCTGGTGCAGATAGCAGGTTTACACCCTAAGCCGACGATATTTGAAAAAATATATATGGCCATGCGATTTTTTTATTAAATTACAAATTTTAATTAAATTTTCTCTTTGCCAGTCTCACTGGGTTAAATCTGTGTTGTTTGAAATCGGAAAATGTACTACAGAAATCAATATAAGGTTAATCAATTTGTATTATATGATATTCCTATCTAAAAAAAACAAAGAAAATTTTATAAGAAACTGCCCATAGAAACAACAAAGAAGAAAATTTTTGAAACACGAAAAATACATCTTATACACTAAAACCCCATTAATTCGAACCCTTATAATTTGAAGTTCGCCATAATTCGAAATTTTTAAAACCCACAAGTCCCTAAATGTTAAGAGGCTCCCATAAGTCGAATATTGGCATTAGTTGATAACATTCCCATTCAAAAATGTTGCTAGAATGCGACCACTATAAATTGGCGTGCGAGGGAGGGCGTCCCTGTCGCATAACAGAAGTTGCCAGAGTGTAAATTTATTACACAATACATAGTGTACAGAATGTCCAGTGACCGGTGTCGTAGCCTTTAACAGAAATTTGGTCGGGCAGCAATAAAGAAACCAAGCCGTAATGGCGGCCGTTCTATCTTAAAACTGTCAGACATTAATATCGGTCCATTATTTGCTTTTTCAGCTTCGCAAAACTTTAATACTTCATTGGCAATTGTTCTTGCACCATCCCGGACTGTTTAGGATGTTTTGGACATAATAATTCAGTGTATATTGGTAATCAAGATGTCACAGCTCCCGAGCAAATACAAAATTGTACTGAATGACAGGGTGAGGGGCTACCGTCGGGTGCGGGCGGGGCGGGTTTTAGTTCCAAAGTCGCCGCACGCCAAGTTACGTTGGTCAAGTAATAGTGTCGCTTGAAAGTCTATTCTTTGTTACAAAAAAGATGATCTCGAAATATATTATATTAACCCCTGGAATGTCGCCACGCGGCAAATAATGTTTTCGTTGTCTGCTGCGCTAAATAATACACGAAAGTGCTATTTTTACTTAATTGTTTTTTTTTTATTAAAATTCATGGTTAAACGCCACTAATTTAGAAAAAAAAAATTTAAAGGTTCGTAACTAAGGTTTTTATAGTACTTGTTTTATCACATTATCACTGTTAATTTTTATACTATAATAATTTCTTTCGACTTATCATACTAAGTATTGCCTTACCCAAGGAAAATGATTATAAAATAAAATACTGAACTTACATTGGGGTTTTGTTTGTTTTGTTTCATATTTTATGATAGATTTTTACAGCCGAAGATACAAAAACAATGTCATATAATATCAATAAATTGAATAAAAAACATATTTCAAAATGAGCATCATTGCAAGCGCGGTTCCGCTCAATGAGGCAAGGTGATTTGAACACAGATTTAGAGTGAAACAAGATGAATTGGAAAGATAACTTTCCAAAATCGTAATCTACGAAACAAAGTCTTTTATTCGATATATCATTCGCAATAAATGTGAAATAAAAAGATAACAATAACCGAAAACAAGACTCACGCGATACCAACGGACACAGAACTTTTATGTGAATTTATTCAAAGATTTACGTCATTTTTAAAAAGTCTTTCAAACTATTGCAGAGTATTAAAAATACAAAATAAACAATAAAAAACTGTCACACACCTTTCGCACCAATTCTTTTAATTCATTCTAAGAATGAATTTTAACTTTTTTACACCGTTCTGATTGGTTGAGAACCTTCATTCGTTCAGTAAGAATATATACGAAGGGATTTTGAACTTTATTTCGTAATATTATAATAGATAAACGGAAAAAATGCACGCGGGCGTAGAAGTGCGGATCCGCGTTCCGGCATATCAAGGGTTAATACTATAAAACGGAATAAAAATTTACAAATCTTAAAGCCCGACTTTTCCATAATGCATAATGCTATGTGCATTATGCATTATGGAAAATTTTTTTTCTTTGTATATGTACTCAAGTTTTGTAAGTGTAACTTGTTGAGGGCTAAAAAAATTCCAAAGCAACATATAGGCAAGGGCCGGAAATTTTCTGAATGTTTTGTGATTTTTCTTTTTACGAAAAACCAATGAAAACATGCGTATATTAAAAAAACACACACACACATTCATATTATTTTTTCGTAATTGTCGTAATGCAATGATTTTTTTATCGTTTAAAAAAAGAAAAAAAGATTTTTTTCAATTCTGATAATGTTGCCAGCGCACCATTTTCTGAAAAATAATAATTATTTTTTATTTGTTTATTAGAGACAACACTACTATTAATAATAATAATCTTCTTCTGTGTGGTATATTTTGTTGCACGGCACGGCACACGACGGGACATCGCACTCATAACACATAAATATGATACACTTTCACACACACACATATTTCAAATAAACGCAACAAAATTGCATGTATTTTTGTTAATAAATCACTATTAGTATTCAATTGAATCATAAACCAACAAAAACTGACAAATATCGTATATATTTGTATATACGTGTACAAATAAATCAAATAAATAAATACAAAAAAAAAAACGTATTTCCCGCGCACATTGCGCGTGACCTTGACGATGGAATATTTGAATTTCGATTGCACAACACGCGATCGGGGCGCCATCTATAACAATTCTATACGATTTTGACGGCAGAAAAACTTCTGTTTTGATTGTTGATTTAAAATATAATCCATGATGTTTTTGAGTTGAAAATGGAACGACAGGTCACAACAGGATTTCTCTATTGGGAAAAAATAATATTTTTCAAATTCGATACGCGGCCGTCGATAAATAATTTATTTTGTGCCTGTCGCATATATGCGACGCGGCCCCTGGGGACAGTCGCGCTCCGTCGCATATATGCGACGTGGCCCCAGGCTCATTAATAACTCGCTTGATACATTTTTTGAAAACGTCTTCATGCCAGGAAAAATAGGGATGTTCATTTTATTTTTTTTATTCATTATTTATTTATTTAATATTCACGAAAGATCAACAGCAACAAAGAAGCATATAAAATATTAATATAATATAGAGGGCCAATTACAGGTCTCCACTTTTAGAAATATGTTAATATTGATAAATATGTTATGAATTAAACTTGGGCGTGTTAAGAATTATATAACAAGAAAGAATAAAAAATTTTAACAAAAGAAAAAGAGACTTAATTAGTAAGCAGAAAAATGTAGGCATGTTAAGAATAATACAACAAGAAAGAATAAAAAATTTTAACAAAAGAAAAAGAAACTTAATTATTAGCAGAAAAACTTAGGCATGTTAAGAATAATACAACAAGAAAGAATTTTAAAAAATTAAATGAGAGAAAAAGTGAATTAATTAGTAAGCAGAGAGATTTAGGCATGTTAAGAATAATACAACAAGAAAGAATAAAAAAATTAAACAAAAGAAAGAGACTTGATTAATATACGGAAAAACTTAGGCATGTTAAGAATAATACAACAAGAAAGAATAGAAAATTTTAAACAAAAGAAAAAGAGACTTAATTATGTAGTAATAATATATTATATGTAATTAGTAATAATATTTATAAGGTTAAATACATTATTTTATTTTTTATTTGGTTTGGAAAAGTGTGTAAAGTTAACATATTATTTAATTGTATATAAATTTAAAAATAATTTAATCAACTACCTAAACATATGCAAAATTTAAAAAAAAATTCAAAATTTAAAATCATTCAAAAGTGAAATAAAAAAGTATACAGGGTGTAATGGAGCTAGTCCACAATACTTTGCAGGTAGATTTTTGCTTTAATTATTAGTCGAAATGTTGTGGATATTTTATACAAACCGTATGTTTTTCCGAGAAACGATTCTCGACGTTTCGTTGAAGTATAATTCCAATAGGTTCAAATAAGTTATTTAATTTTTATTTTTACTCTCTTTCTTTTAACTCGTAGCGTCTGCTTGTCTGCCAAAAAAACTTTGGATCGATTTTTAACCCTTTTCCCGTGATCCAATCGAGCTGAAACTTTGCAGCAGTGCGACGATAAAAATGATCTAACAAATTTTCGTTGAAAAAAATTTTTTTTTTTTTTTTTTTTTTTTTTTTTAAATAGAGATGCGAACACGGAATACGTGTCACATCAATATTCTTACTATTTTCAAACTAAGCTAAACGCTTGTGCTATGAAAATAGGACTAACTTACTGGTCTGGAGTGAGGTTCGAACCCGCGACCTTTGGATCACGAGGCGAGTATCCTAACCACAGGACCAACAAGCTACTAATTGTAGCATAATTTTGGATTTTTCGAAATTTTAACGGTTTTTTCAAATTGGAAACCATACAAATGAGAAAGGAGCCCGACGAACCCGCGACCTTTGGAGAAGTATCCTAACCACAGGACCAACACGCTACTAATTGTAGCATAATTTTGGATTTTTCGAAATTTTAACGGTTTTTTCAAATTGGAAACCATACAAATGAGAAAGGAGCCCGACGCGTGGAGAAGGCGCGAAACCTGTTTCAACTAGTCTGACTCGAACCATGGGTCGATCAGATGGTTTCGCCGATGCCGTGCCCCACTATATCAATTATTACTTTTTCAATATTCTATAAGTTTTAAAGATAATAATCTACATGGAATAGATTTTCCACATGAACATAAAGCAAGAGGAAAATGTTGACAGAATCTCAAACTGGAAACAATACAAATGAGAAAGGGAGTATAATAAAAAATTGGTTTTTATGGGTTAGTTTTTTTACCTTATAGATTTATTACGTATTTCATTTTTTTCTTCATCAAGTTAATATTGGTGAATAAATAAATAAAAGAACTAAGAAATAAAATTCCAAGATTTTTTATCAAACCTCGTATAGCAATTAACAATACTAAAATGTCGATATAAAAATTGTAGATCAGAACAATTTCTATCAAAAAGCTTCAATACATTTTTTTCATACAAATAACTGTTTTCACTTTATACGTCTAAAGCGACCAGCGATTCAGAGTGAATTGTTCACCAAAAGGCACCAAAAAACTAATCAAATAAATGAGTTAACAATAAAAATGATTATTTAGACCGTTAACATAAAAATGGAACATCAAAAATGGACCATAAGACCAGATTAAAAAAATACTAACAGAAGATTAACCTTTGGTATGCCGGAGCGCGAATCTGCGCTACCCCCGCAAACTGCCGCAGTGCGGATCCGCGCTTCTATGCCCGCGTGCATTTTTTCCATTTATTATAATATTACGGAATAAAGTTCAAAATCTCTTCGCGTGTATTCTTACTGAACGAATGAAGGTTTTCAACCATTCAGGACAGTGTAAAAAAGTTAAAATTCATTCTTAGAATGAAATAAAAGTAACCTATTTGTTTTTTGATCCGTGCGAAACGTGTGCGACGGTTTTTTATTGTTTATTGAAGTAATGCTGATAAAGGTGTCGTAAGTTGTTGTTCATTTTGAATTTTTATTATTTTGTAATATGTACACATAATATCTATAACTAACATCCTCCTATAACAGAATAATTATATATAAAGGTATTAAACCAAAATGGATTAAACTTCCGAGATGCCCATCAACTTAAAAAATTTAGGTGAACCCTTTAGTAACTAGTCTTGCCTTATAATGCACTTCACCATCACTACTGTACTTATTTTTGAAAACCCATCTGAAAGATTTGAACTCGTCCTTCATTGCCCTCTTCCACTGTTCTTTTTCAGAACAATTCATGACTTCATTCAGTGTGATTTGGTCGCCTGTTTCATCTTCAACACACATGTTGGTTATGCCGTAATAGTCTGGCTTCTTACAAGCTCTTTTTTCTGGCTGAATGTTAGTTTGAGAAACTGCTTCCTCATCAGATGTATCAAGAGATTCATAATCGTCCTCTGAAAGTGATGTTTCACTTTGAACATATGGTTCGTGGCATGGCTCGCTCAAAATGAAATGGCAAAACTCGTAAAATAAATCTTTATTCTCGCTTCGACATTTATCTGACATTTTACAAACGCTCGCAACATAATACTAACTCTATTTTTTATATTCAAACACAAAAGCACCGCTCCGCTTTTGTTTCGCTACTCGGGTAAAAACCCTTCCAAAATCTTCGCTTATTTCAACGATTGGGCATACCGGCCCGCTGTTCTACGCATGCGCCACTTCTCTATGGCATGCGCCTGCGCTTGCTTCGGCTGTCAAATGTCAATGAACACCTCGTTACAATATGTTTCATCGTTCTTTAACTGCTCATTCTCATCACTCACTGCCACTTCCTCTCCTGGGCTTTGAATTACTGACTTTTCTTCTATCATCACATTTGTTGTACAACTGTTACTCTCAATGTTTTCCATTATTATAACATCTCTAGCTAGTCACTGCTCGGCTCTCGGGATTGTACAGACGATAACCCTTGACATTTTCGGAGTATCCAATTAGGTACATCTTCTGAGCTTTCTTGTCCCACTTTTTTCATTGTTCTTTAGGTATGTGAACCATAACTGGGCTACCATACACCTGTAAATGGCTTAGATTTGGTTTTCTTCCAGTCCACACCTCATAAGGGGTAGTACTGTGGTCAAGAGCGGCTACTGGTGATCTATTCTTAAGATACACCGCCGTATTCACAGCCTCTGCCCATAATGGTTTATCAAATTGAGCATCAAGCAGGAGATATCGCGCTTTTTTAACAATTGACCTGTTGTACCGCTCACACAGCCCATTTTGCTCTGGCATGTAAGCATTACTTTTTTGGTGCGCTATGCCATTCTTCTTCAAAAAATTCTCCATTTCCATTGAACAGAACTCTCCACCATTATCAGATCTAAGTACTTTAATTTTTCTGGACTGCTGGTTCTCTACTAACTCCTTGAATTCTTTGAAGTATTTAAAAGTTTCACCTTTGGTTTTAAGATAGTACACAAAACACATTTGGCTATAGTCATCTACAAATAACAGATAATATCTGGCCATACCAAGCGATTTGTTCTCTCTCAAATCTGTATGTACTAATTCCAGTACATTTTTAGTTTTGCTTGAAATGAGGAGGAACAGTAGTCTTGTTTGTTTGCCTTCCCAACATACAACACAACTTGATTTACTGTCACCACTCTTTTCTTGGTATGTTACGCCGTGAACTGCTCCACGTTTCATCTTGTTAAGATAATTGGCATTTATGTGACCGAGTCGTCTACGCCAAGTTTTACAAGAAGTTTGCACTGTGGCTTCCAAAACTTGCTCAGACTTCACATTGTTAAACTGTATACATTATTTTCCAAACTAGCTTCACCAATACAGTCATTCTGAGCATTGTATATGTAATAACCACTTTTGTGGAAGTGTACTCTGTTACCATTCTCAATAATTCTGCTCACTGACAACAAATTCGTGGTTAAATCAGGTACACACAAAACATTGTTTACTTCTATATCATAATTTGTTTTTTTAACACACATAGTTAAACGTAACTTTCCAGGGCATAGGACCTTTACACTTGTTTGGTTAGCCACTATAATTTCCTTAGTTATTGGTTGGAACGAAATATTTGATAATAAGTTTTCATTAGATACATACCAGTCGTTAGTACTGAATTCTTTGGAAAGAAAAACTGAGCCAAAAGCATTTGTCGTATTTGTTTTCTCAACTGAGGTACATTGGCTTTGGTAGTGACCAATCAATTTGCACTTATAACAACGAATTACTTTGTCTGGCGCCAGTGTTTTGAGGTTATCATTGACATTTACTCTACTGGCAGATTGCCGTGTTCCACTATTTCTGTGCGTCTTCCCGCACTTTTGAGCAATGCACTTTCCGACTTAACCTCAAAATCTGAATTCATATCCAATAACTTGGTTTTTATAGCATCAGCACTGATTTTCATACCTGAATGTTCAATTGCCATAATCATTGGGCTAAACATTTTAGGAAGTCCTGCAAGCAACAGCGAGCCAATCCATTCATCATTTATTTTGAAACCCGTTCCATTTAATTTTTGCGCTGTTTCCACCACTTGAGACACATAACTAGTCATTGATTCACAATTTTCTAGGCGAATGGAAATCAATGTTCGAAGCAAACTAATTTTTCTTGCGTATCCTGTGTCGTCGAATAACTTATTCCACAAGGCGCTAACGGTGTTCTCATTTTTGATATGCACATATAATGTGAGGTTAATGGTCATCACAAGCTTGGCTTTTGCTTTTCTTTGCTCAGCCTCACTCAAATCTACTGGCAACGCGTCAATGTCAATGCCTTCCAACACCAAAAAATTTCTTGCCGCGAACGCCTAATCATCGTAATTTTCGCATCCTTTCAATTTCGGAACGTTCACTAGATTGCTTGACGTCAACATTTTTGATCACAAGAAAAATTCTCGAAATATTCTTGAAAATAAAAGGATTTTCGGGTCTGCACCCATAACCTGTCAAAACACTAGGATGCCCCTGGCGACAATAACACCTTTATTAATTTTGTTACAAGAATTAGGTACGTATAATATCTATAACTAACACTTATTTTACCTCTTCCTCTCCCAATGATATATTTTCCATGCAAATCTGTACCGTTACCTGTAACTGATCTGACCCAAATTTTGCATACTTATTTTATAGGACAAGTAACATAGGAAACATTTCCCTCCTCCCCCTTTACCCTTCCCTTCCCCCTGATATATTTTCAACCGTTCGACCAATCGGACTCAAAAATTGCAAACTTATTCTTTAGGACCCCCTCTTTCTTTACCCTTTCCTCATCCCCTGATATATTTCCAATTCAAGTCTGTATTGTTCGACTGGTCGGACTCAAAATTTGCAAACTTATTCTTTGATATATTTTCAACCGTTCGACCAATCGTCGGGTAATATAGACATTTCCCCTTCCCCTCTCCCCTCCCCTCCCCTCCAGATATATTTTCTGTACAAATCTACACCGTTTCACTGATTGTACCCAAATTTTGCGTACATATCAATATTTCTTCCCTAGACATCCTATCCATCCCAGTCTTGATTAAATAGAAACATTGTTTTAATTAGAGGCTTTGCAAAACAATGGAACCTTTGTTCCCCCCTCAAATTAATTTTCAACTTAATCCTTTACCCATGCAACGCCGGGTACGAACAGCTGAATCATAATAAAATTATCTTATTATTACAATATATAAATACATATATGACTAACTTTGTTTATATTCATTTCAGGAAATGGAGGACCTTATAAGTGAGTTTGCTGTTTCTGACATATTAGAACACACTGACTGTGTGTTTGTCGTTATCGCTAGTCATGGGATATCTCGAGGATACAATGACACAAGCATAATTGCATATGACGGAGATAGTGTTCCGACAAATAATATCCTAGAAACTTTCAACAGCAAGAATTGTCCACTTCTTCACAATATTCCTAAAATATTTATCTTTCAAGTTTGCCGGTGAGAATTCTTTGATTATTTACTAAAGGGTCCATTTTGAGGTTGAGGAAAGAAATTGAAACCAGAAAGATTTCTACAATGTTTAAACCATTTTAATTAACTTATATTAAAGCAAATTAATTTATAATATTCAATATAAGTTACTTTAAAGATTGTCCAACATTTTATAGTAAATAAGTCGGGAATATTAAAAAAAAAAATTGAAGTTACTTAGCAGGAATCTACCTGTAAAACATTATGGACCGATTCTATTATACCCTGTATTGTTACAAAAAATCTAATTTGGAAATATATTTCAAGCTGTACTGAAATGCTTCGGACTACTCATTATACATTCACTCATAACAAAAATTTTCTTGTGCTTGTATACATGACGTGCAAAGAAATTGTATTAATTTGAGAATTAATATAATTTTATATTAATTTTAATTAAAATATTTCAAATGCATAGATAAATTTTGAACGTTGAATCCTTGTAGCCTGTAAAAATCAAATTTTTCAATTTCATTCAATTCAATTCAAAAAATCAAATCAAAAAAAAAAAAAAATCAAACAATCAAAAAAAATCAAAGAACTAGAAAAAATGGGATCGAGAGAACTACATGCATGATGAACTGGATGCATTCATTAGAATACGTTTTAAAATACACTACAATCAATTAACGATCAGTTTCGATTCCATCGACCTGGATGGAAAGTGATTGGTAAAAGAACTCCTCAAAATTTTATTATAATGGAGTCTTTTATTTTTTTATTTGTCATTGCTGCCGCATTTATTATTGATATTGCTTTTTATTATTGTCTCTTGACTATTGAAGATGAGCCTCTTCCCTTTTTCAGTTTCATCAGTTTTATATCTGATATTCCTATCTTCATAGAATACTTTGTTTACCAGCAGTTCTGACCTAGTACAGCAACCTTTGCCAGCTCATCAGCTCTATCATTTTCTGGTAATCCATTATGGCCACATATCCATATGAATGAGCTGTATGTGTTCTTTTTCATCAGTTCCTTAGTCGGTTCTTGAATGGCAAAGGCCGTGGGGTGCTCTACTTTCTAGGGCGTGAGTTGCTGCACTTTTGGAGTTCATTATTATGTTCTTGTTTATTTATCTACCCACTCTAGTGCCTTCATAATGGCTAAGAGTTCAGCTTAGAATGTCGAAAAATAATCAGTGTCCCGTACAGAACACGCAAATTGAAAAATGCGCGGTTCTCCCGTACTAGGCTCGCAGAACAGACCAAAACTGTACTGCAGTAATCGTAAAAATCCGCAGACAGTGATCGCTCTGAGATTCACAATAAAGTGAATTGTCAGTCTTGCCAAGTTGCAGAAGTCCAATAAAAGCCAAATCCAAGTACAAAACAGTAGGTATATGCAGGGTCAAAGCAGGTGATGAAATAAAAGTTCGTATACGATCGTATATCGTTCGTAGTCGGCGTATACGACACATAACGGAATGGCTCTAGCTAGCCAGCGGAATGGTTTATATACAAAAAAGCGGGCCCTCCGGACTGTTTTCCGGGAGCCAATCATAGAGCGGTTTATCTGGTGCTCGCAAGTACAGCGTTTTCAGGGCTGCAAGTGTGATAATTTTAAAATAAATTTTTGCTTAAGATTTTATTAGAATTTAATTTAAAAGATGTTTTTTAGCAAAAATATAATTTCTGTTATCATTTTTATTGCGAAAACTCCAATTTTGTCAATACAAAAACCGGTTTTCGGTGGGTGTCGTGCCCGTGGCTTTATCAGTGGTAAGCCCCATTGTTAGGCCCAAAAAATACTCTCAGTATTTATAAATATCCGTAGATTCCTCCGAGACCTTACGAGACCGAGCTTCGCGGCTGTCGAATTCATAAAAAAGTTCATCAAAAGCATATTCACGTACGAGCCATTGCTTTCTTGGACGATTTATATTTCAAAAATATAAATTTATAAAAAACGGGGTCTCGTCCGTCAGGTCCACAGTCAAATCCACGCTGACACCAGGTACCAGTATACCATCACTCGGAGCGAGTCCGTCGGAAATATTCAATAGTATTTCCTATTTCTGGCTCTAGGCCATCCAACTAGCCACACTCACCACCCCAGTTCATCGCAACAGCGCGATTCTCTTTTATTAATATAAACATGTGACAACAATCCATAAATACATGTCAATTTAGGTATTACAATAATATTTAATAATATTATACAATCAAAAAACATGTCACAACCCTTTTATTTTATTCATATCTCATATATAAATTTGTTTACAAATTTATCAAGGCATAGGCACCGTCTCTATGGGCCTATGCCGTGATTGAGCTCGCCTTCGCCATTTTCCTCAAAAGGGCCCTTTTCAGGGATGTCATTTATGCTGTCCGTTGCAATCAGTCATGGATAGATTCTTATTGAATAATTCTGCTTTCATTAGAAATGGCAAATGCTGTTCCTACTTTACCATCAGTCTTGTTTCCATTCGTATAGAAGACAATCTCGGTGCCTAGAAATTATTGCCTTCAGTAGTTTCCTGGAAAACTTGCTCTCTGGGATAAGGTAGTCGGATGAGTCTGACTGTAACTTGGTACTTTCCCATTGTCCTTGGTTTTGCTTGTTTGCTTTGGTTTGGCTTGTTTGGTTTGGCTTGCCGCGGATTAGTTTGAGTTCCTTGAGTTTTTTTTTAGATCCAAGGGGTAAGTGCCACTATCGCTTGAACGTTAGTGTCACAAAGATTTGATGGTTACATATGCAGTGTTGGTAGGCATATGGTAAGGGTTATAAGTGTGCGCAGCTGTTTAACAATGAAATAGTGACTAAGTGAGGGGTGATTGTATGTTCTTATGTAAAAGTCACTAAAATACAACAACAAATTAGAACATTTTATGAAATAAAGATTGCAGCGATGCTTGCTTGAGTGTTGATGTGTGACAAGCTTTTATATTTGTGTAATTCCCACCTCCGTCCTACGTGTCCTACTGCATATTTAAATGTGGAGTGCTGAGGCTAAATAATAACACAGAACGATGCTACAATATTGTAATACAGTCAGTTCTCGAGTTACGACCACCTCGACTTACGACCATTCACATTTACGATAAAATTTTCATAATTTTTTTAAATGTTAAAAAAAATTATAGTTTTTCTCAAAAATATCATATACATATATGCATCATGTCATATCTTGCATGCTTCTAGCGATTGATTGCGCCTTCTTTAGTTTTTGTCGAGGCAATCCCTTGATTTTACTCTGGTCCAGGGCTTTTTACAGGGATATTCATTCTTGGAATTCTCTAGATAGGTCAGGTTACCACTTAACGAATTCTCCAGGTGAACCATCATGATTGCCCAAGATTGCATGCACAAATTAAAATTATCCGTAAATTTGTGATTACCGCAAAAATAACGAACTGCTCGTTCTATTAATTTTGAAGTCCATATATCTATTCAATATACAACCATTTCAACTTATGACCGAAGTTGCGTAATAAGCGTTTTTCTATAAAACAGCGCCACCTGTTGGATGTAAAAGCCACACGCTATCTATACCTATAAAACTCAATGTCTGTCTGTATGTTCTCTATACAAAACTACACCGTTTATCTGATCTCACCCAAATTTTGCATACTTATTCTTTAGGACCCGGTAGGTAACATAGATGATATTTGACCCTTCAACCTTACCCCTCCCCTGAAATATCTTCCAAGCAAATCTATACCGTTCGACCGATCTGATCCGAATTTCGTATACTTGTTGTTCGATCTTTATGAACAGGACCAGATGTCACTGAACACAACCACCTTCCTTACACCTTTTCATAGTGCACGCTCTACCAAAATCCATTATCTATGACATTAGCATTCAACTTTGAACTGTCTTGTTGGCTTGTTCTGAGTTTTGTGTGCCCACTTTTACGTGATCGTAAAGCCTTTGGATAAGGATCAAGGTGCCACAAGATTTCCTGAGCTACTGCCCTTCTGATAAGAGAGAAAACCAGCGTGGTTCCTTCGACCTGGACCAAAAGGACAAAGGCAAGAGCGTGCTTTCCTTCTGATCTTTCTTTCCTTTCAGAACCCCTCTTTCCCATCTTAACTTATCCATTTCACAGTCCGTGTTCAAACACTTGTTCTTTAGTGGATTAGTTAGACCCAGTGGATAACATAAGTAACATTTCCCCTCTCCCGCTTTACCTCTCCCCCTGATATATTTTACATGCAAATCTGTACTGTTTGACCGATCTGACTCATATTTTGCATACTTATTCTTCAGGACCCGGTGGGTAACGCGGTAAATACGCGACATTTTCCACCTCCCCTTTGCCTTACCCCATCCCTGATATATTTTCTGTACAATCAAATCTAATCAATCTAAATCTATGCCGTTTGTCCGATCTGACTAAAATTTTGCATACTTATTCTTTAGGACCCGGCGTCTAACATAGACCAAATTTCCCCCCTTCCCCTGATATTTAGCCCATATATTCTTCAGGATCTGGCGGTAAACATAGTTTACATTTCCCTCCTGGACATCCCATCCATTCCACCCTAGATTAAATGGAAAACAATGAAACCTTTGTTTCCCCTCAAAAACAATTTTTTTCTTAATCCTTAACCCGTGCAATGCCGGGTACGACCAGCTAGTAATACATAAATTACAATTCCTACCTTCTCTATTTTAAAATAAATACTACAAGAAACCTGTACCTGCATAATACATGCAGGTTAGCCCACAATACATTACAAGTGGATTCCTGCCTGGATTAAGAGTCGAAAATGTAACACAGCAAACATAACATAATATAGACTCATAATCAAGGCAGGAATCCACCTGTATAGTCTTGTGGACTAGCTCTGTTACACCCTGTATGTAGCGCCTAATTCCAAAACCTCTTAAAACGATTTATATATTTTTGGATTTTATATTTTGTTTATGCATGAAAAACATACATTTGGAAAGCTTCTTTGCGGTATTTTGGAACACACCATTATTGTCAACGTCACTGCTGTGATTTTTGCAAGAAACAATTTGTTCCGCATGTAGCTGAAAAAATCTACAAAACTGCATATTGCATAAGACATTAATTAAAATTATCCAAAATCTTTTGGAATTAAGCGCTACATATATTTTTCAATATGCTTGTTGGTATTTTTTTTTGTTTACATTTTGTTGAGTAATATTTTTATTATACAGTAAAATCCCGATAATTTGAAATTCAATTTTTTTTTATCCCTATTTCAATGCCTATAAGTTGATTTTTTTGAAACACACAAGTCCCAAAATGTTAATTTCATAGTTGATTCGAAAACCCCCGTAATTCAAAATAATTTGTGCCATAAACAATATGCGAGTGGAGTCTCCTTAATATCCTTTGTGGTACCCTTTATCTATACATATTATGTCGTGATCTTTAAAATTGGGGAATCATATGTATGCTTTCTTCAGTTAGCTGCCTGGATATGCACGGATAGCTTGTTTTTGCTGTGCTTGGACGCATTCAAAATTGTCTTTCATTTTTTAAATTCCCTTTTAGTTTGTGTTGTCAAAATGTTTTATTTTCTTTGGAATAAGTTATTACTGAGATATATTATTTTTTCACATATTTGCGGACAAATTATATTTCCCAGTTAGAAAAAAGACATAAATGAAAGTTAAAATTGAGTAAAGATTGAAAACCCTTCCAAAAATTCAAAGATAACTAAACATTTTCTCATCCAGTCATTCCATTTTCCCATCCAGGCCATCCAGTCATGAAAAATTGGAAAAAAATATTTTATTATTTTTCACAACTGAGAACACCAAATATGTAAAAAATGATTGAGTACTTTAGTAATAGAAATGACGTATACTTTGAATTAGCATAATAAATATTGCATTTTCGTAATGTTTTCCTGAAATATTTAAAAATACCTAAGTTTTTCACAAAATAAACAATTTTTTTCATGACTTTTATGATCAATCTTGAATTGATTGCAATCTTTATCTTGTGATTTTTGCAATTTTTTTACGGTACCTTGAATTTCTAATTAATGGGACTCCGCATAATTCTAAATGGTTTTTTCTTGAATTTTGAATTAATGAGGTTCTACTGTATTTATATGGGTTAACATGTAAAAGTTTTAGAATTTAAGTATTACAAATTGAGAATAACATTGTAGTGGAAATGATCCTGATTATGGGAGCAAATCTGAGCCCAAAGTCCCAAGCCCGAAGCCAGTTATGGCCCATGGTCGCACCCAGAAAGATGGGAAAAGTGACAGTGTTGCCATGAGGACATATTCAGATATGCTCATCGTTCACTCCACTGTTCCAGGTAGGTTTAATATAAATTTTAAAAATTAATATAGGCATATACATTTGTTTTATATGGAGTATTGAACTTAACATTATAAAGGTATTTTATGGTATTAAACTATAACGGTATCCAAATAGAGTTTTCCAAAGCAACATAGTGATACCAAATAGATTCTGAGTAAGTAGTTTGTAGCTTACAATTTAGTGTGAGCAGAACAACTATTAATGCGATCGTCCATGGTAGCGTCTGTTGAATTTATTTATTTTCCATTGTGTTAAATTTGCCTTAAGGCGGTACATTCACTGCAAATGCATATTTCGGCGTTTTTTACGAAAATGTGGGTTTTTATTATTCATTTATATCAGAATGTATATGATAGATTGCAATTTTTTTAGGGCGATAACTTAGATAGAACCTTTGTTCTTATATAAAAGCAATAAACTGAACATTATTTATAATAATTAAGAAAAATATAGGCATTAATCCACAGGCCGCGGCAAAAAAAATGTTTTTAATGTTCCCGGGCGAAGTGTATTTCGTTTAAATTTTGTATGTAAGCATAATATGTTTTTTTTATACGTATAAAGTTTACTTAATTATCTAGAATCCGTACGTAGGAAATTAAGAAATATTCAATAATAAAAAAGATATAATTTTTCAAACATGCTTAAATATTTACGATTTTTGGTCATTTTCAAATGTTGTTTATTGATATAAAAAGATGATTTTAAAAGATATATTCTACTTAATCCCGCACTTTGAAACCTCACCCACTATTTAAAAGTTAGTTTTTTTATTAGAAACAAGTTAATTACTATTTAAAAAATAAATAAAACACAGTATAATTATGTTCCAAATTACAGAGTGAAATTTCATCATTCGAGCCCGCGCCGCGGCGAGAGGCGGTCGTCTCTCCGCCGAATTTTTTTTCTGTCGATATAAAATCACTATAAAACGTTTATTATTTGCAAATATTACTTTATTGTTAATTAATAGCATGTTATATTGCCAAAAGCATTTGAGTTTCACTCATACTATAAGGTTTTTTGTTAAATATATACGATTTTATTGATATGATCAAAATTTCAAATTTTGACAGTGCGTAAATTTCACGTATATATCTGACGTCTGACAACGTCGCAGTTTGTGCCTGTGCAGTGCGCACGCGTATAAGTGTGTAAGACATGGCAACGTTGTTATTTTCAAATAGGTTTATACAAAATACCATGTTTATTTAATAAATTTGTTTTGTGCAGATCGATGTTTCGATGCAAGAAATGACTATGAAAACGAAATTTTTCTAAATTCAGTTTAATGTGTAATATAAATATGTGGATATATATATAAAATACGTTTTAATAAATTCGTAAAATTATTTGAACTTAGTCAAAGTCACACGCCGGAAATGATCAACATCTGCGCGTGGGCGTAATTATTTTGTGATTATCATATTACGATGCGCATTAATTTAAAAAGGAGTGCAGAATTATTAATATGTTCC
Source organism: Agrypnia vestita (assembly GCA_016648135.1). Lineage (NCBI taxonomy): Eukaryota > Metazoa > Arthropoda > Insecta > Trichoptera > Phryganeidae > Agrypnia > Agrypnia vestita. The sequence goes on from JADDOH010024314.1 coordinate 31,655, forward strand.
TTTAATTCTTTACGGAAAATAATAATTCGACTCAAATAATAAACAAGCATTTGTCAATAGTTAAAATAAGTAAGCATTTTGACACAAATACTAGCCCACGGCTTCTTTATTCTGTGGACCACGGGGACGCCTGGGTATTCCGCTGGTGCTCGAAATGGATGAATATATGACCATCTCTTTCTAACAAAACCTTACTGTTTTAGCAACGTATGTACCATAAATATGTAACGAACGTATAATTTTTATTCGATTTGAGCTCAGATGACATCTCAGGCACGGCTTGAAAGCGGATGATCTATTGACGTAATTTGACAGAACCGCATTTTTGCGAATCGGCTGTCGAGCCTTAACAGTTGAGAATGCTGAAATTTATCACAGATTAATCGATGTTTGTAATACATTGAATTAAGTTGTAAAAAAAAAAAATAATAAAAAGGAAATTGTGCAAAAACAATAGAAAACAACATCCAAAGTGACTTGACCAATATAATAAAATGGGCACATGACAACGGAATCATACTAAATGTAAAAAAAAACTCAGTATTTACATATCCAGTCCCCGCGAGCCACACCAAAAATTTTTCAAATTAATCTCATTGGACATTGCTACATACCAACCATACAAATCTGACAAACTGCAACTGTGAAAAAATCCAAGAGGTGGAACAATATACTTATTTAGGTCTAGTAGTTGATAAACACTTTAATTGGAAACAACATATTGATAATACATGTAAAAAAACTGAGATCCATGCTAAGTGCATTTCACATGCTAAGACTGTGTAGCTCTCGGGGCACACTGTACTCTCTTTACTTCGCGATGGTTGACTCGGTTATCAGTTATGGCGTGAGCAGTTATGGTCTTACCTATAAAACATACATTGATAAAATCAAACAGTTACAATTAAGATTCCTAAAACTTATGGTAGATAAAGGAACTAAATGTATGTACAAGGATGATTATAACAAATTATTCAAAGTATGCAAAATATTACCAATTGACCAAAAAGTAAAATATAATATAATACTAGAAGAAGTGATGAATAAAATTAATATACACACTGACAGTACCGTAACTATGCAAACAGATCGACAGGACGAAGAATGAGAATACCAATCACTAACAACGTGTATGGCGAAAGAAAAAGAGATTATATTGTGCCAAGAATCTTTAATAAATTAGATAAAAAATTCTTTGAGATGATGCAAGACAAAAAAACTCCATTGGCTTCAAAAAAGTACAAGCTAAAAGAATATATATTAGGTCCTTACATATGAAATTAGCGTTTAGTATGGGAGGAACATAAAGCCGATTTTTTTAATTATAATATATTTATTTAATCAAAGTATGTACCATTGCTATCTATGCACTTTTGCCATCTCATAGGTAGTTCATCGATCCCTTTACTAAAAAAACCATTCGGACGGTAATCAATAAAATCTTTGAAGGCGGTTTGGACTGCCCCATCGGAGTTGAATTTTTTCCTGTGCAAGAAGTTATCCAAATTTCGAAAAAAATGGTAATCTGTTGGGGCAAGGTCCGGAGAGTACGGTGGATGTCTTAGACATTCCAATTGAAGCTCCTCTAATTTGGTAGCCGTCTGTTGTGCAGTGTGTGGTCTAGCGTTATCATGAAGCAGCAGTGGCCTAGAGCGATTAACCAGCCTCGGTTGTTTAGCAGCTAGCTTTTCCATCATGGTTTGCAGACATCTGCCGTAATCGTCTGGCCAGATTTAAGAAAGCTGTAGTGAACGACACCAGCACTAGTCCACCAAACGCTCACAAGTAACTTTTTTAGAGTCAATTTTCGCTTGGGGCATGGTTTGGCTGGTTCGGCAGGGTTCAGCCATTGCGATGAGCGCTCTGATTATCGTACAGGATCCACTTTTCATCACAGGTAATGATTCGATTTAAAATCCCTTCATTATTGAGTTGAGTAATGCAACGCAGCAGTCAACGCGCGTTTGTTGATTTGTTTCACTCAATTCGTGAGGTACCCACCTTTCAAGCTTTTTCGCCTTACCAATTTGCTTCAAGTGGATTAAAACAGTTTTATCACTAACACCGCAACCTGCAGCTAACTCGGATGCGGTTTGCGATGGATCCGCTTCCAGAATAGCCTTCAATTCTTCATTATCAACTTTGGTCTCCGGCCGTCCACGGGGCTTGTTCTGCAGGTCGAAATTTCCAGAACGAAAACGTTGGAACCAAAAACGCACTGTGTTTTCTTTTGCGGCACCGTCGCCATACACATCATTAATCCTTCGAGCCGTTTCTGCAGCACTGGTGCCACGGTGGAACTCGTACTCGTAAATAACGCGATATTTCAAGTTTTTCATTTTGTAAACTGAGTGACGCAAAGAAAAAAACAATTGAGGAAAAAACAAATGAATTATAATTTTCAAAACACAAATACATGAGTAAATAGCTGTATAAATTTGGATTTGGAATTCCTAACCAAAGAGAAGATATTTGAGATCAAATTTGCCAGTACGGCAAAACGCCAATTTCATATGTAAGGACCTAATATTAAAGCTATGTACCTAGTCTTACATTAATCTATAATTACATATCATGTATCATTTTGTAAAAAAACATGCAACACTCGATAATGACCTACTATCTTCATTATAAAATAAAAATTATTGTCAAATATTGAAGGCAACCATGCCGTAAAACTGCTGTGCAGTTTGGCATATCTACAATGTTATAAATATCAAAAAATTAATATATATATATAAAAAATATTAAAAAAGTCATATTTTAAAAAAAATTGTAATATGTAGTACATACATTAGTAAGAAATTGCATTTAGAAATAACAAATTAGAAAACAATAGACATAAAATTAAAAAAAAAATGTTCATAAGAAATATTTTTATAATCAATCACATTAATTTCATGCTTGGATATAATTATTAATTAAAAAAAAACAAAAAATTTGTATAAATAAATTTGATTAATTTAATGTCAGTTTCCATACCAGTTGTATCTTCATGAGGGTGGATGTAATCGTTAATATATTTTTGATGTTTTTAGCATGTAGTTAGACAAAATTATGAAAAAGTGAAGGCATCCGTCCTAACTAAGATATATTGGCTTGGAATCTGGTTAATGATAAATTAACTAATGTGGTTTATATGGATTGTATTTCTTTAATTTAAGAAAGTAAAACATTTTCATATTTTATATACCGTTTTATAGTATCCATGTAACAAAAAATTGGTACACATATTATTTAGTTGAGGGTAGACTTACTCTTAATAATTATAGCAATTAACTTGATGATGATTTATCAATGAATTTGTAGGGTTAAAATAAAAACTTAGGCGAATCATAACTTCATTTAAAAATAAAATTTATTAGTAGAATGTATATTTATATAGAATATAAAAAATATTTTATCACCACTGGGATACGAACTCAGAACATTTCCTTTCAATTTTGCCATTCCTCGCCACATAACTATCTAATATTATGAAAAATTTGGGGCTTATTATAAATAAATTTTACAGGAGAGCTATTTATTATTATTATTGGCTTTACATACATGATAAGCGTATTCATCCACTTTTACACTAGTTTTTTTTTCTAAAAGTGATTAAAACTTGTTGAGGGCCAAAAAAACATAAAGAAACATAAATCACCAACGCCAGAGATTTTCTGAATTTTTTGTGATTTTTCTTTTTACGATAAACCAATGAAAACATGCGTATATTAAAAAAAAATACACACACACATTCATATTATTTTATCGTAATTGTCGTAATGCAATGATTTTTTTATCGTTTAAAAAGAGAAAAAATAAATTTTCAATTCTGATAATGTTGCCAGCGCAACATTATACGAAAAAAAAAAAAAAATATTTTTATTTGTTTATTAGAGACAACACTACTATTTTTATTTGGTGCCTACCTAATAATCTTCTGTGTGGTATATTTTGTTGCACGGCACGGCACACAACGGAACATCGCACTCATAAAACATAAATATGATACACTTTCACACACACGCATATTTCAAATAAACGCAACATAATTACGTGTATTTTTGTTAATAAATACCTGTTAGTATTCAATTGAATCATAAACCAATAAAAATTGACAAATATCGCAAAACATATCGTATTTATTTGTGTATACGTGTACAAATAAATCGAAAATCGAAAAAATAAATCGTATTTCCCGCGCACATTGTGCATGATCTTGAATGACGGAATATTTGAATTTCGATTGCACAACACGCGTACCGGGCGACATCTACAACTATCCTATACGATTTTGATGGCAGAAAAACTTCTGTTTTGATTGTTGATTTAAAATATAATCGGTGATGTTTTTGAGTTGAAAATGGAACGACAGGCCACCACGGGATTTCTCTACTGGGAAAAAATCACATTTTTCAAATTCGATACGCGGCCGTCAAAAAATAATTAATTTTGTGCCTGTCGCATATATCCGACGTGGCACTCTGGACCCTGTCATTCTCTGTCGCACAGGTCCGACGTGGCCCCACGCTCATTAAAAAAAAATTTTTTTGAAAGAAGCATTTTTTATTTATTAGTACAAAAAAATCAAAAATGAATATTTGGTAGATGTCTGAGTTTACGTAGGGACAGAGTTTACGTCGATATATGTAGTCATGTGTAAATGATATACATACATACATACTATACCATTTTGAAATAGCAATCCAATTTATAATGCAATGAGTTTCAAAAACCTTTGAGTAATTTTTATTTATTAACTTACGCCCTTCAGGGCTATTACAAACAATAAGGTAAAGTGTACATTAAATGAATGAATATTTTTAACAATACATAGTGATTGCCCGTGAAATACCAACAAGAAAACATAATAATATGAAGTGGAAAGCAAATACATAGCAGTAGCATAATACTAAAAGATAAAAATAATATAAAGTATAAAGCAAGTATATAGCAAAAGCAGAAGCTTAAAGAAAGCATAATATTGTCACGTATCATGGCTGCGGAAGGAATTAATGAAAATGCTGGAATTTTATTACAGACTTATTAATCACTGATTAGTAAATATTCAATGTAAAGTCACATAACACTAGACGCGGGTAAGACCCATTCAGTCGCAGGATATGTATCTTCATATTCGTATCACCAAAAAAAACGCGTTTAAAAGACCCGTGCATTCGAACGATATAGTTCACTTGGCTCAATCAGTCATTGTTTGGTCCTTTCACTCATCCTTCAATCGTTCTTAGAACATATACATGAATTTATCAAGGAATTTCATATCTCTTACGGAGTAAAAAGATTTTCAGCAAAAGGGCTACTACAATTCTATTACAACTAAACATCTGCCGAACCATTTGAATATTTTTTTGTTAAAGTTTTTAAAAAAATTTCAGCGTTTGAATGAACATATTGGGGCAATTAAAAATAATAACTCCAATAAATCGGCAATCTGCGAACATGCATCAAAGTCATTTCATCAGATTTGACAAGACAAAAATCTTGTAAACAGAATCGCACCATATACTAAGATTAGTGAAATTCTATTGAAATTTCAATAGAGACGACAATTACAAGCTATGTATCAAGTATTTGGCGCCCTCAAGACATTGATTCCACCTTAAAAAGACATCGTGGAAAAGCTCGAAGATGTAATTAGTACATATTGCACATTGGCGACCTCTATCATAGAAGAAGTGAACACTCCTCAACAAAGTGCATATAATTTACGACCTCGGGAAGAAATAATTAGTTCGGCCCTCACCTCCGCCGTGATAGGATGAAGCTGAATAAGACTTCATCGAAACATTGAGATTTGAGGACATTCCTTTCCAATAACACTTTAGTTTTATTCAAAAAATATTTAAGTAAAGTAAAGTATCTACCTTCCTTTTTCATGTCCACGGAATCTATTTTAAGTTTCTGGTAAAAAGAGACATTGACTAAAAATCATATTTTCTCGCGATATTTGAAATTTAGAGTCATAGTTCAGTAATAAATTAGTAGAGGGATAATAGAGACACTTTTATAACAACAAATAATATTATTTCTCTCAACTTTGGTGAATGTTGAAAGGTGAAACGTGTCTCCATTGATCCCAAAATATGGTACCTATGTTTTTAAAATATATGGAACTTAATGAATAAATTTTAATTTGATACCATACAAAAAAGTAATAAAAAATGCAAGAACGGTTATGAAAAAAAGTGCTCGCTGCTGCTAAATTTTGCATGCATTGCTAAACAATCGTCTTAACTGAAGTTGAATTTACATTCATAATTTTGAACGGCATGATTTTTTCAGAAAAATTCTGGAAGATAAATACATTTAAACATTGATGTGAAAATTGAATTGTCCTTCCATCTAAATTCAGATTGGTTTTTGTTTCAGGATTCTCATCACACCGTGACACGGTGCTGGGCTCTTGGTACATGATATCTCTCTGCAAGATCTTCAAGGAGCACGCGCATCACTCTCACTTAGAGGAGTTATTCAAACTGGTGGATGGTCACCTAAAAGACATCCATCTCAAGCGGAGCTCTATGCAAACATCTTCGGTAGAAAATAGAGGATTCAATAAGCATTGTTACTTAAATCCAGGACTTTTTGAATAATGAAATCTATAAAGTAACATTTTGTTAAAAACAATTGTTTGTACAATTACATATTTTATACTTTAGTACTTTTAATAAATTATTTCACACTGAAAACAGTATTTTTTTATGCTCTAACTAGCTGGTTGGCCCGGCTTCGCTCGGGACCATAATTCAGCGAGCATAGAACTGCGTTGAAGTCTCTTTTTTGTAGGTTTTGGCACCTGCGATTGGAACCTTATAGAACTTTCTGAAACTTTCCCCATTCAGAACTTCCTGCAGAGCAGTCTGGAACTTTCTCTTTATCTTCTGGAACCTTTTAGACTCACCGATAAACTCCGCTACTCAAATTGGAATCTTCTAAAACCTTCTCCTTCCAGAACTTTCTAGAGCCTTATTGAACGTTCTAGAACCTTCTAGACTCACCAACACACTCCGCCACTCAGTTTGGAACCTTATAGAACTTTCAGGAGTCTTCTAGAATGTTCTGCTTCCAGAACTTTATAGTGGTTTATCTAACATTCTGAAACCTTCTAGACCCACCGACATACTCCGCTACTCACTTTGGAACCTAATAGACTTTTCGGGAATCTTCTAGCACGTTCTCCTTCCAGAACTTTCTAGAGTAGGGTTTCCCGAAACCTTCTAGACTCACCAACATACTCCGTTTGGAACCTAATAGAATTTTCGGGAATCTTCTAGGATGTTCTCCTTCCAGAACTTTATCGATCTTTATCGAACGTTCTGGAACCTTCTAGATTCACTGACACACTCCGCCACTGAGTTTGAAACCTTATAGAACTTTCAGGAATCTTTTATAACATTCCCCTTCCAGAACTTTCTAGAGTAGATTTTTCCGGAACCTTCTAGACTCACAGACAAACTCCGCTACTCAGTTTGGATCCTTATAGAATTTTTGGGAATCTTGTGACGTTCTCCTTTCAGAACTTTCTAGAGCTTTATCGAACTTTCTGGACTCACCGAAACACTCTGCCACTTAGTTTGAACCATATAGAACTTTCAGGAATCTTCTAAAATGTTCTTCTTCCAGAACATTCTAGAATTTTATCGAACGTTCTGAAACCTTCTAGGCTCATCGATAAACTACGCCACTCAGTTTGGAACCTTATAAAGCATTCGGGAATCTTCTAGAACGTTTTCTTTCCAGAACTTCTGGAACGTCCTGGAACCTTCTAGACTTGAAGATACACGGGGAAGAAAAAATAATCCTAATATATTGGCTTACAAAAATTAAATTAGAGAAAGATAAATCTAACTGATCATATACAGTTATACCCGTCAACTGGAACAAAACAATAACAAAACGAATAATTTGAAATTTTTAGAACCACAAGTCCAAAAATGTTAATTTCATAGTAGATTAATCCCGATATTTCGAAAACCCCGGTAATTCAAAATGATTTTAGCCCCTTGCACCATAAATCAGTACATTTTAGTACACATAATTCAATTTTTTTTTAAATTTGACAAAATTTCTTTGGTTTCACAAGGATTCCTACAGGTGAATTAAAGACTGACTATATTTTTCTGTGAGATTATATTTTTCTGTCACCTTGGAGGGCCAAGTAGGGTGTGTGACAATGCAGTATGAAAGAATGCATTCTTTTGCTGTTATATATGTTACGATTGACAGGTTTTATGACAAACTCAAATTTGTTAAGAACTTCATTTTCCTGACACTGTCAGAGGCATTAGCAGGAGTCCAATGGTTCCATGTTCTACTTATTGTTGAGTTTTTATAAGGAAAGGAAAAATGTTATCTTCTCCTGTTGGTAATGTACATGGTTGCCCATATTTTTAAAAACAGAAACCATCCTTTCAATATTGAATTAACAGTATAAAATGAAAAAGATACAACTGTTGGCAAAAGAGGCAATTAGAAACATCTACAATAATCCAATAAAATAAAAAGATTCCATCTTAATAAAAACAATGAAGAAAAGATTAATATTCTTTTTTATTTATTTCCCACTATGATGACAATGGAGTATTCTAAAAAGAAATTTTAGAACGAAGTTTCTTAACACAGCTTGCAGTAGGAGTTGACTGGTAGAAATCATCACATAAGGAAAAAGCACTATGCCCCCACCATGCAACTTTCTTTCTCTCTTTCTATTATACACAAGTGTGGTGTGTGCTTGCAAGTATCGAGATTCGAGTAGACGAGCATTGAGCGCGACAGGTTGTATAACCTAAATACAGAACGCGTGGAAATTTTGTTAAAACTTATTTGTAGTGCTGTAACCAAAATTTTTGAAAGCAACGTGTCGCTTTGACTAACCCTTACGCTCATAATTTTTGCAACCAAATATAAAAGATTTTGTGGGTGAGCACTGCGTCGATCAGTATGTCGCAATTCACTGGTAACTTGCATAAATGGAGTAATGGTAATTTATTTTATTCATCGATCGTTATTATTCGAGATTCTAAATTACTTAAACAAAATTTTCATAAACTTCCACTCATATTAGCTGGAGACTTCAACATTATTACAACAAGAAAAATTTGAAGAACTCGCATCCTTTTTATCAGATACATTTGATTTAAGTATTAATAATGATCCAGCGCAATTCACAACAAAATACTGTACTACAATCGATGCTGTTATTTCGAAATACTTGGGACAAAATTGAATCTCAAACATATGTATCTTATTATAATTACCATGTTACAATATAAGATTTAAAATAGTATTTTTTTTATATAATTTATAATTCACTATTTTATATCTAATTTTTAATAAATGAATATGTTTCCTAAAATATTAAATGCAAATTTTTGATTTGATTCCTTACTTTACATTATTTGCATTGAAAAACTGGTAGAAAATAAAAAATACAGAGAGAGAGAGTCGCATGAAGGGGGCATAACGCTTTTTCCTTACGTAATGAAAATTTAGACAATCTAGATCTCCATATCGAATTACATTCGGAATTGAAGGAAATGCTTAAGGAACTTCATTCCTTGACGGGGGTCCTCTGACCGCACATATTTTTTTTGTCATAATTCCTATTTTTATACTGTTCGGGATAACGGTGATCTATCTCATCTCTGTGAAGTGAGGAAGTCCCGCCATATTTAATTTTCTTCAGATAGTCACTTTCTTCTTTACGAGCTAAGTGCCTGGGAGAGATGGATGGTCTCTTGTTACAATATTTTTCTGATTCGCTTTTTTCTCCTTTTTCACACTCCATTCTTTTATGTATATTATCTCTGTGTGAATGCAGATTATATCGGTCAATTTTTATTACACCCTTATCATTATTATCTAAATCAAAATTTTCGGCTTTTTCTTTTTTAGTTTTATGTACATTTATCATGTCCACATATGAATCCATCTGAAAATAAGTTAAAGAAAATAATTACTAATACGAGTAAGTGAGGACTGTATGATAAGTACCCGTGTTGGTTTAACCACTTCTGTGGTCAACCTCTTGGAAAAAAGTGGGTCAAAAAAGCCACCCTTTTTTTTCACTATTCAAAAATACTCAAAGTATTGTAAGATTGTTGCGTTATCACCAAACTGTAAATTTATACCAGCAATCTTGAGATAAGGAAACTTCGGAGGTGGTGCTGGCTGATTTCCTACATTTATTTCTACAAATTCATTAGGCATATCGACATCCTCATCTTCTGAGTCGTCAATATCACTATCATCGTCAGATTCCGAAAATTCCTCATCTTCCGATTCACTTATCAATACTTCCTCGTCACTTTGAAAATGAGGTGGTAAACTCTCTGCCATTTTGGGCAAGAACTAAAATAAAATAAACAGATAAAAAAATAGGTAAATATACTTAATACGTAAATACGAGAGTTTGAATACACACGACACGATAATACAGCACACAAACTTACTGGGCGACGAGTAGCCGGTGACTAATTGTTCTCGTAAGATCAAATTACGACACATGTCACATAAAGCGCGCGATGCGTTCCCTAGACTGGTGTGGGAATGACCCGAGCTGGATTCGGACCAATCACTATAAAAAGTTTCGTGTACACAGTGATTTGCCCGAATCCAGTTCGGGCAAATCACTGTGTCAGCAAAAGACCTACCCGAATTGTATTCGGGCAAATCACTCAAGGGGTTAATGACTGATGGTGCCACTGATGCAAATCTGTATACCATTGAATAACATCTTCCAAATAATGCCTGTCAAAATTTCAGACAGATATATCGAGTAGTTTTATTTTGATAGCTGTTAAAAGTAGTCAGAAGTAAGAGGATATGTATTGTTGGATCTGCATCACAAAAAATAAAAACGAGTCTAAAAGATCAGTTTGTTCAAACAATATAGTTCACTTGGCTCAATGGCTTATATCGGTCTCAAAGTTCATTGTTCATTTAGGCGCGAGCATGAAATCAAATACAAAGATAATTTAAGCGAAAAAGCTTACTACAATTCTATCATAAAGAAATGCTCGCTAGTCTTCGATTTTTTTTGTTATGATACCTATTTTTACTGGATATATGTAATGATATTACGAGAGGACTCGGTTGCGAAAGAAAGGAATCTTGGGCATAAATAATATTATCATAAAGAGAGTATGGTGTTATTATATAAATACGAAAAACACCCTCTAAAGTATTTTAAGTTCAGATAAAATATATACATATTTGGTATTTTCCTGTTTGTTCCGTATGGAAACAAGCAAATGTAGGTGTGGTCCACCAAGCTCGTTTCCGAAGCCGAAAATGTAGTGGCCGGGCCGGGGAACATAGTGCGGAGAGCAGCAGAAATTCCGCCGTAACAGCAAAATTATTCGTAGTCCAGATCGTGCCAAAGTCGTTGCCTCAGGTTATAAAGAAAGCCAGTAGGTTCCAAAATCGTGTCCAAGTCCAAAGTAAAGCAGAGGTCGAAGCAGGAAAGAAGAAAAACACAAGGTAAATGTTCCAGTAGGCGTCCTCGGCAGATGTTCACGAAGTGAGCGCCGGTCCGCCAGGCGTGTCCTTTTATACAGCTCGGAAAGCAGGCCCCCCCGATAAATGCGCGGACCAATAGGAGCGCTCGGCTTCCCGGTCGAAACGCTTCGCGTTTGCCTCGGAAACCGGAAGCCGTGTTTTATAAAATCTACAATTTTATTAATTTAAAAATAATATGCCACCCCCCCGGGGATTTTAACTATGTAATTTATACAATCTATGTCGTGCCAATAGGATGACATAGTTTACTGGAACCGCAAGACAGAATTTACTGAGATATTAAAAGATATATGCCGATTTCCGCGGCATTTTTGAAAATTATTCTACATTTACATCAAAACAAAAATAGAATACAAAACATAGAATACAATTACATATTGAAGGGACTAAATTTACTCACATTATATGATAGAAGAAAAATTTATGATATAGTTCTTCTTTACAAAATTGTAAACAATATGTTGGACAGCCCTGACCTTGTAGCATGTATCGACTATAATATCCCTTCCACACATAGAACTCGACAAATTGTCACATTCCATCGCAACAATTGCATTACAAACTATCAATCAAATTCTGTGATACACAGAATATTGGGAACTTGTAATGAATATGGTTGCATGATTGACATTTTCGTCGACAGTCTGGAGAAAGTAAAGTTCACACTTAAAGAGGCAATACTGCTTCGTTACTGACTTCAGCTGTTAATATGTAATGGTGGGTAATATATATTTTTCGTACACATTGCCGCTTTGTACTTTATATTTTTAATTTTTGTACTCATGTTTTGGTGCTATTCCTGGTACTTTTAATAATTTGCTACTTGTAATTTATATTGTTTAATGTATGTTCTTTTTAATTTTATGATATATTTTTTTATGTAAAAGCCTATACGCATTGCTGCTCGTTACCTACTCTTCATTTTTAATTTTTATACTCATGATTTGGTGCTATTCCTGAAACTTTTAATGTATGTGCTTTCTGAAATTTATTCTATACTCTTATGTAAAAGCCTAATGGGCGTAAACAAATAAATAAATAAATAAAAAATATAGTATCCAAGTGTTTATCATATTAAATTATTATCATTGGATAGATCTCAACCAAGCGCATCCTTCTGTGATATTTTCAAGCATGTCGGATAAATATTAATTGCGTAACAAGCATTCAAAATGGGCCGCGGCAAAATATTTTGTTATTTATTCTCTCAAGCGCGCCCAAGTAATTTTACATATTGTAACGAGCTGTTCGTTGACATTTGACAGTTCCATAGAAAAGTGTCACATGCGCAGAACGGCAGGCCGGTATGCCCAGTGGTTGAAATAAGAACTAACATGATTAATAAATAGCGAAGAAATGGAAGGGTTCTTACCCGAGTAGAAAAACAAAAGAGAGCTGTTCTTTTGTGTTTGAATAAAAAATAGCAGTAGATTGCGTTGCGAGCGATTGTAAAATGTGAGAGATAATGTACAAGCGATAATAAAAGATTTATTTTACAAGTTGTGCCATTTCATTTTTCGAGCGAGCCACGCCACGTAACAATATGTAAAAACATGTTAATCTGGTTAGTATTCGCACAAGGAATACGAGAAAAAAGGTTTTAGATTGATACGACGTCTGTAACATCCGTAATCTGAGTTAAAAGATATCGACTCAGTCGGCGACCGGGACTCAGGTCCGCCAGAGCGGCGTCTGGATTTTTCCGCTTGCCTCGCCCGCCCCGGTCAGTGCCGTGCGGCGATCGGCAGGCCGCCTGAGGGCCACTCCTGTAGAGTCGATCAAATTATTTAATTTAAATATCACAATGAAGGGCGAGTTTGGCGCATTAAGTTACTTAGGTATTTTACTTCCTTGCCTCTGAGGAAGGATTCATTTATTGAATTTATCAATTTCTAGTGGCCGTTCTAACAACGGCCCGCCGCGCTTTGCGCTGATTTTACTTCGTCGCACGAGCTTTCCCTGTATGTTACTAACCACGACATATGGATTTTATTCATACAATACAAAAATTACATTTACAAGTGTCTTAACTAGTCCTTAAATATTTCATTAAATACTTCAACTTAAATATTTCATTAAATATTCCAACTTAAATATTTCATTTAACTTAAATATTTCTTAAGTATTTCAAATATTACATAACATTTTATTTCATAAGACACAAATGTAATTTCTTCAGGGAATTCTTCGCCCACGCGTTCCTCCGGAGGTACCATCGTATCGCGCCGGTGCGGCTTTCTATCCTCTACAGGATTGCAGCGCCGGAACTCGCCACTCGCACCGACTATCCGCGCGGACGCGTGGTGGGATGCCCTGGCGTTTTCATCCCCGCTGTTGTATGCCCTGTGCGTTCCCATCCCAACAGCGTCTGTCCTATCACACAAGGACGGTGTGTTATCATCATCAGCACCTTATGATGTTGCCATCATAATCTACCTGTCCGATACACTGTTTAAACATTGTTACTAAATACCTAATTTGAAGTGAAAAGGGATCAAAAAACTAGAAAAAAATCTGACATATTACAAGAAAACTGTTATTTTATGGGTAGACACATTTCTGTGCTCGCTACTATATGTTACTATGTTATCAGTATGGTGTTATTATAGTGTACTTGCAGAAATACTTTAGTTACTCTTATGTTGAACTAGTTTTTCTGTATTTTTATTATTAAATAGAAATATTCAAAAATTACCATCTCTTTCATTTATTCGTGTAATTAAACTAGGGGCATATCTTAAAACTTGAGATCCGCATCCGCAGATGTGAGCCTCAAAAAATCTGCATTGCATCCGCAGATGTTAAAAAATATGCATCCGCAACATCCCTAGTACATAGAGCTAGTATAGTACTAGTATATAATATATGTATTATATAATATAATTTTGACAGTCTAAGGAAAACTGGAGATAGTTAAGTCAGTTAGTCGATGAGTTGCTGTACTGCACGACACGGGGTTCGAGCACCGCTCAAGCTATGTTTGTAATTTTGTTTTCTTAGCTTTGAATTTGAACGGAATTACTATATTTAGATATTACTAGAACAGTAAATAATAATCAAGTGCTTTTTGTGGTATCGCATTTTCGCTACATGATTTCACTAAATGCTTGTGTTACAACGAAAATTTAAAATTAAAATATCTTGGCGGAAAGCAGTTTACGTCAAACGAAGAAATCATTACCAAAACAGTGACCATTTTGCCGACGTCTCTAAATTATATTTTTTTAGATGGATTAAAAAACTGAATATTGTTGGATTTAGTTTATCAAGCTGAAAGGAGGCTGTGTTATGAAATGAAAAAAATATTTTAAAAATGTGTTTCTTTCCCTGACACGGGTACATATCATACAGTCCTTATTACGAATAAAATATTAATTGGATGTTTAAGTGCTACAACAGACCTGATTTTCGATGACCTCTCTAATAATTTCAGAATAACTTTTAGATTTAGTTGATACTTTGTATTTTGTTCTGCGTCTTTTCAAATCACGCGTTTCTGCGAGCTCTTCTTGGTAGGATTTGGAATTTTTTGATTGTTGTGTTACGTCTCTCCTGGAAACAAATGTTATTATATTATATTATATAGTGGAGCCACCGATAAATGATTACATTTTTTTAATTAGTCTGGTGAACTAATTAAAATCTGCAGTACAGATGAATTAATTATTATACTTATTGATTACCAATATTTAGCACAGGTTGAATTTATTTAAAAATGAAATTTACAATACTCTACCTAGAAATAGTTCTATGAGATAATTTAATATATTGGGTGTGCCAGAAAAGAAAAACATTTTAAAATGAAGTTGGTTATTTTCAAGATTCTTTTATTTATTAATTATGAATCTCATTTCTTTATATGTACATATATCGACGGCTCCTACGTATAATATCGTAACCTACAAATTGACGATTTTGAGTTTTTTGTGTATACACATGTGTATTTTATTATATTTTTAATTCCAAGAAGGAAAAAAAAATTGTTTGCAATAAATAACGTTTTCTTATTATAAATTTTTTTTTTCTTTCTTGGAATAAAAGATATAATTAAATACATATGAAATACACAACAAACTCAAAATCATCGATTTTTGGGTTACGATATTATACGTAGGAGCCGTCGATATATTAATAAATAAATAAACTTTGTATAAAACCACTATTTATCAACATGTTTCGGGGCCAATGGTCTGTCTCTTCAGGATACAACGTATACTAAAAATTAAAATTCAAAGTATAGACATAAAATAAAAATAAGTACATATATGGGAGTTGAATAACTAAGTAAGAACCAATGTGAAAACAAATTTAAAATGTAACTATTCACATTACTAAAAACTTTTACAAAAACTATTTGCAAAAAGTGTTTGGTTATTAATATATGTTATGTAATATTTAATTTAACCCTTTTTCTAATTTATCTAACTGTAATTCTATGTTATTTGTAAAATTTCTAAACTTCTAATATCAAACGAATGGTTTATTTCCAAAAGGTGATTGCTTGTTGGTCTTGTGGATAGGTTAGGACAAAAAACTCTTTTGGTGCCAAAACTGGTCTAAAAGCTAGCTAGCTGCCCTCTCAAAATTCACTTTTCAGCTTCAGTGTACAGATTTTTCAAAAACATAATTTTGACTTCATTTCTTAAAGAGGTTCGCTTATGTTTTCCCAATCTCTTGTCTTATCTTCAATTTTTTGATGTGTCCATTTTACCTGTATCCACACTTTTCCAATTTATCGTAAATTGTAGACAATTTTTTTGAATAGTTAAAGTAAGATTTGACAGGTGAAAATAGTCATCGTAAAAATGAAATTCTTTTCCGACCACACCTAATATTTGGCTTTCTTTAAGAGAACTACGTCATGCATTGCATTGAATTAACAGAATTCTATAACTTACATCGTAAAATGTTTTTCAGAAGCTTCATCTGTTGGCGCTTGTGCCGTAACATAGTTGTACATGGCATGGCGTTCATCTCTTGTAAATGAAGAAATCATTTTATCAGCCGAGAGGGCAAGAGGTCGTTTGTCATCCAAAATATTTGGGACACCTAGTTATTTAAAAATTAGAAAATATGGAACAATAGATGTAATAATTCATTATATTTTTATAATTTGAATGGCTTTATTTGGAGTCTTTTTTTCATTAACAATAAGGGACTTCTTCCACTAAAAATTTAAACTGACTATGGAAAAAAGTACCTACGACTTTATAACTTCATGTTAAAAAGCAAGCATACATTCTTACCTGCAACAAAGCGTGTATCTTTCTTGGCAGCTTCTGCAATGATTGTAGTTCTTAAAACTGGATCTGAGGAGGAAGCGACTGATATATAACGGCCACTGAACAAAATTGAAAATATAAAGAATAAAAAAATCAAAAATATAACAGAAAGAATAAATATCAGAATTTTTAAATTAAGCCTGTATTGAAAAAATCATCCAAAATGCTTACCGATAATAACCGTGTGTGAACTGATATTAAAATTATCTGGAAAAAGAAGGTCACTTCGATTATAGCCGCTGCGAACTAATTTGCATTTGTGAAAATGATTTTCAAAATTTTCCATGGACACATAATGTGAACTATCAAATGGACATTGGAGTTTAGAGATCTAAAACAGAAAATATCTTAGATGCTAGAAATGTACATCCATAATCTCAAAATTATTTTAATGAACTAATAATATACCCCACCCCATCTTTGCTATTTTCGATGCTCCAGCCCAGAGATTGAAGAGTTACTATAGCTTCTTTTTCAACATCTCTAACAAATATTTCTATTTCTTCCAATTCTTTAAGTCGTTTTTCTACAAACGTATTCATTTTAAGGTGATAAAAGCGGATAAAAAGGATAAAAATTATTGACGGACGCTTGTCACTTATCATTAGAGATGGGTCGTTCATGAACGAACTGTTCTTTTTGAACAGTTCAATTTACTGAACGACTGAATTGTAAAGTTAATTTTAGTGAACTACCGTTCAACAGTTCCTTAGCCACCTTTATTCTCTGTAGATAGCCATGAAGCAGAATTTTGGCAACGTCGCATGGTAGGCCGATTGGCGCTGTCACTTGCCGTTTATTTTGTTTGTCTCGCGTCGTGTCGTGCAATTTTTACGGTAAATAACTGATGAAAACAGTAATTATTATTAAAGTAGTTTCACAATATTTGGCTTAGAATCGGTAACAGTCCATGCTGAAATAAACTTATTATAAAATACTTCAATTTCGTCTTGTCTACGGCTTTGTACAACATCAACCAAAGGTGAGTACATCTAAGTTTATTCCTGATTTCTTTATTTTTCATCTCTATTCTTTGTCTTTGTTCCATTACTTTACATTACATACATTACATAATATCGAAGATATTTGTGTTTCTCAAAGTTCAAAGATTCTTGTTTTACCTACTTTTATATCTGTATGTCTGGCAAA
This sequence comes from Agrypnia vestita, assembly GCA_016648135.1. Lineage (NCBI taxonomy): Eukaryota > Metazoa > Arthropoda > Insecta > Trichoptera > Phryganeidae > Agrypnia > Agrypnia vestita. The sequence continues at coordinate 49,612 of JADDOH010024314.1, forward strand.
CCTAAATTTGAAAACATAACCTATAAATTAATCCCATAATTTTATGTAATGAAGCTTTTATTGATTGTTTCAGATGCCGAGGAAATGTTGTGTGCCAGGATGTAAATCTAATTATGCCAGTGTTATAAATTTGAAGGAGCAAAAAGTATGTTTTCATTTCCCAAAGATGCAAAACTTTAGGAAGCATGGTTGCGTGCAATTCCTCGTCAAGACTGGGTACCAACAAAGCACTCAGTCGTATGCTGTAACCATTTTCATACTAGTGAAACTGAAACCGAGGAAATTGTTAGTGATGGACAAGAATTGAAAACTAAATTGAGATACCCAAGGTTGATTGAGGGAGCGATACCACACATTTTCAAAAAACTCCCTTCTTACATGTCTACAGAACCTCCTCTTACAAGAACCGACCCTGGAAAAAGAAGAACAGCGGCTGAACAGTGTCATGAGAAACAAGTGTCCAAATTTCTAGAAAGTGATAACATTCAAATATTCAATGACTTTGGTGAAAACTTTCCCGACAAGATAAGTGTTAATAAATGGTCATATAAAGTAAAATTTTGCAATAAGGTGTATTTCTATATATTAAACATTGATATTGATATTGCTGATTGTGATGTGAAAGTAGTGAACAGTATCTTCGTCGATGAAGATCTTTCTGTTCAGGTTTATGTGATTGGAAATTTATTACGACATGAGGATTTAAGCTAGATTTTATCAGGTGATCTTAAATTAAAAAGGATAGAATTAAAATGACTGCAGTAATTATTTAGAGACGTGATATTTAGTATGTGATGTTGATGTTTCTGCCCAAATATATGTCTGCGGTTGTGTGTCTCACAGTTTACAAAATCGGTTTTCCTGCCAAGATTGCAGAAATGTTTACATTGATGACAGTAAAGAAGCTTATGTATTCCAACAGACAAAATTATGTTTATATATTTTCACATGCATGCAATTTTTGAATATATTATTAATAATGTAGATTTAGAAATATCATTTCTGAAAATTGTTCAACATAAGGATCTGCTCCATGACTTAACTTTGTATAGTTTACAATCTGATACTTTTTATACAGATTTTTCATCAATATGTAATACATGTGGTAAAGAGTTAAAAGAATATTTTAGTATTGCTGCAAATATTTTGGCAAATATTATTCATAACAATTATACTAAACATAAGAATGATACAGATATGACGATAAATTATAAACGACGTAAACTGAACACCTTGGTTTAGTTTGATAACTTAATAAGATAATTATACTATGCTTACAATTTGGTACATAAAGTGTTATTTTCTATTCCTTTTTATCTCTTATTTAATTTAAAATATAAATTAGTGTGTATACTGTTATTCGTTATATTGTTAAAATAAATATTTTATTTTTCTGTTACTTCCATCAATTTTAAAATTAAGTACACAGTTTATATATATTTTTTTCACAATCTTGTCTTTTCCCACTTATGTTCATAATTTGATACATGTATTTTTTTTTCTATTTCTTATTTTATATCTTTTCTATAAGTTTGTTGTAATTATGAAGTTTTGTGAAATATATTTTGTAAAATACTCGTACAAAGCCTTTTAAACTTTAGCTTTTAATGTTTCCTAACATATATATTTTTTTAATAAATCTGCTTGTGATGAATCACCTGTTTCTATAGATTTTTTATTTTATTTTATTATTTTTATTTTTAATTCTAAGATGATTTAAATGCTACGCGGGGAAAATTGAGCTAAACCTACCAGTATTGGAGCTACAAAAATTTGGGAATGATGAAACGCTAGTATTGGGAGGGAGTTGGTAGCGATTGATCGGGTATAGGCTACGGGCAGTCACTATTTAATTCTTATAAATCATATTAATCTTGTGGTGAAGGCTAGAATTATAGGTAAAACCGTGTTTGGTACAAATGGTTGACGATCGGTGACATCGTGAAATGTGTTCCCCATAAAATATATCGAACATGATTTTCAGGGATTTGGGTCGCGGATATGGCTTTTGAGCCATTAAAAAAACGATTAACGTCTACTCCAAGGTGACGATGATATTGACATTTCCACGAGGTTTCTGAATTATGGGCTTTTTTACTGGGTTTTTGAAACCGTTGTGATGAGTCTGCGTGATAGTGGGTCCTCGTCAAATGACGGTATTTTCTAGAGATGTTTTCTGTTATATGAAAAATATTATACAGTCGTAAAATAGTTGACGCGAGTTGAATTTTATTATCATCAGGTATATTATTTCATTTCGATCTCCTGGTCGCGGCTACCAACTGTGATGATCCAGGTAGATAGTGGGTCCTCCTAACGTATTAAAGATGAATACTAACAACCCATTTAAAATGTCGATGCTTACTCGTCGCGAGTTGATATTTAATTTTAGCTATTATGTTCAATTGATTTGCCAACTCCTGGCCGCGGCTAACAATGTGATGAATCCTATTGTGTGACCCGTCAAAAATACGTCGTGGAAAATAATATTAAATAATATAAATTTCATTGCAGTGAATAAAGTCATTTGCCGTATGATGTTAGCGAAAATAGTTGTATGGCGCGGGTGGCAATGGCTGAGGTCGACAGATACGCTGTAACTATAAAAGGATCGCGGAATAAAATATTATACCTTCTATGAAATATTAAAAATAATGTATTCTATACAATATTAATGCTCTGCCAGTGCTAACTATACATTTAACTAAAATATATATTATTAACTGAAAATAATTAATGTGTGAAAATTGCGCTTTTGAATGCAATATTAACTAAAAATATTAACTAACATCTTGGGTTCGCAGACGAAATTGACAATACCCAATGCCCTTTGCACTTACTAAGTATATTACCTAAATAGCCACAGCTATACCATCCTGTCCGTCAGGGACGAAACATAAAACACAGTTATATTTCTAAAAGTGCTACCTCTTACGCGACAAAAATACCTATTACAGTCGGGCTATGAATATGAACTATCTCCGCCTCATAATGGCGCCTGGCACCAATACTAAAAACCTTACTAGAAATAATAAATGCGACTAAATCTCGATAAATACAATATATACTATTCGTAATACGTCGTTGAATTGGCACATGATTCGTCTAATGGATGAAGGACCCCGTTGTGTATCGTAATAACTTCAAATTCTTTTATAGGAGCAGTGTGGAAACAATTGCATAATATTACGTAATAAAAACATCTAACGAACCTAATAATCTATACATTTATGTTACAATAAAATACGTTCACCAGAAGAATTCGTGTATTAGAAATAAACCATCTCCGTTTGGAAACAACCCAATAAAATCAATCGAACGGCATAAAGAGGAGAAATTCACATATTAAATAACACTGAAATTAATTATTTTAAACACTTTATATTAACATATTCTTACCTTGAATGGTGTCGTCTTAGACGTGCATGAACCTGTTCATATTAATTCCTGGGGAAAATAATACATATATTTGCTATCTACGAAATAAGACATTTTTGAAGCGAAACTTCTTTATAAATAAGTAGATAAGGTCTCGGGGATGGTTTGTTCGTAGGAATTTTATAACAGCCCGTTAGTTTATATGAAATAATAGTTTCTTTGAATGCTAAATTTTGTTTTTTTTTAAACCCTCAGCATCTCTGCCGAGGGGGGTTAAGGCTCCGCGCCCGCCTAAACCCGGTGACCAACTTCCTAAGTGACTAAATGGCCCCCCTTGTTCCTCCGGAACTTACTGCATCCCGAGACTCTATCTCTTCTTTACGAGATGTGATCCTGTGACGCCTCTCTTTTAGGCTTATAATTGAGATGTACGTACTCTTTTGGTACGAGTTTCTGATGATGGGTGCTGTCTTGAGGCGCCTTTCTTTTAGGCCGGTGTTTGAAGAATCATGTACTCTTTTGGTACGAATTGATGACGACATTAGCCTCCTTTGCGGGCATAGTCAGCGATGTTACAAATTATTGTGCAATCTCATTATGCCTTTTCAGAGCGGCGTCCCACGATTCTGCATCTTGCAACATTTACTTTGGACAAATGTTAGAGTGTTAGTAACATATTTATAATATCCCAGCTATTCCATATGAGTGAATGGTTTTTATATTTATTCTGGCCCTGTCTTTCTTACAGAGGACGAAATAGAAGTTAACGTTTTCTATCAAGGTTTTACAGCATTCAAGCATGGAAATCCTTCCAAAGACAAATGGAACCTTTTTGTTGGTTTAAGTAGTTTGCGCCGGATGAGGTTAGGTGGTCGGTTTATTGACGACCCCGAGCAACAAGGAGGGCCCCGCCTTTAAGGGACCCTGCAGGGGCTTGTGCGGGTTCCACGCCCAAGTGCCGGCAATCATCCACCCCTCAGCCAGCTAGGCTAACACAAACCAGATATCCCCAATCTTTAGTTAGATCTCCCCATTCTGTCCTTTACTCGTCATTCTGAAGCCACTTATTAAGCTGAATATACCGAGGTACTCGATTCATAAAGAGTTAGTTGTAGACCGAGTGTAATGATTGCGCAATACCTACGCAATACAGTAATTATTATAATGCTACTAAGTAATTCATATAGAAATCCGTGTATTCAATTTTTAGCATAAACGGTATGAAATTCGCTTTGCATAAAAATACATCCGTTTGGAACGTTTTTCTTCGTACGATTTGAACCAATATCACACAAGCAATCGTGATATTTAATTACACATAATTATTCCGAACTCAAATATTCCCAAAATAAATACATTTCGATAGTGAAAATAATTAACCGTAATAGATAATATAAATGTGTTCCTTAGCTGTTACACAGTGGCGGTATGATCCTCTCTGGTACTGATGAATGGTAGATTCCTCCATACGTCCGGGCAGCAACTCCGTCCGCAAATGCTGTTCTCCAAATGAAGTCTCTGGCAGTAGTCTCTCGGGCAGCGCTTCCGCTGGCAGGTCTGGTCTCGAACTGAAGGGGCTGAGTATATCGTGTTCGCTCCTTTTATAGTCACGATTGCACCATATCTCCGAAATCCACGCTAGTGCAGTGACTCATCCTATGCGCGATGACCTCACCGCCGGCGCTCGCCATTGGCCGGATTCAGTCATCGGGACGGTCGCCTCCGGCTCAACCCGTCGAAGGCAAAGCGCGCCGGTGATTGGTCCGTTTCGTTAAAATAACAGTAAAGCACCCGCTACACGCGAGACTTGCTGTTCCGATTCATAAATAATAAAGGCTCGTTCGCACCTACTCACAAGGTCGAGTCTATTAGGATTGTCATAAACAATATTAGTTTGACACAGAATTATATCTAAGGTATAATAAAGACCTAAGAAATATTACTTGTATAGCTGAATATT
>JADDOH010024315.1:0-21921 GCA_016648135.1 Agrypnia vestita
ATCGCACTCATAACACATAAATATGATACACTTACACACACACACATATTTCAAAAAACGCAACAAAATTGCGTGTATTTTTGTTAATAAATCACTATTAGTATTCAATTGAATCATAAACCAACAAAAACTGACAAATATCGCAAAACATATCGTATATATTTGTATATACGTGTACAAATAAATCGAAAATCGAAGAAAAAAAAATCGTATTTCCCGCGCACATTGCGCGTGACCTTGACGATGGAATATTTGAATTTCGATTGCACAACACGCGATCGGAGCGCCCTCTATGACAATTCTATACGATTTTGACGGCAGAAAAACTTCTGTTTTGATTGTTGATTTAAAATATAATCCGTGATGTTTTTGAGTTGAAAATGGAACGACAGGTCACAACAGGATTTCTCTATTGGGAAAAAATTACGTTTTTCAAATTCGATACGCGGCCTTCAATAAATAAATTATTTTGTGCCTATCGGATATATCCGACGCGGCCCAGGGGGGGGTAAATTTAAACAATTAAAAATATTTTATTTTTTAAAGCTAAATGTAAGTTTTGTAGTAATAAAAGAAGATAAATAAAAGAATTTTACCTTCCATTAAAATTCCTATTTTGTTTCCCTCGACGCCTGGAATCCATTATGAGAGAACAGCCTGCTGTTTCGCCACTAGACACGCGTTCCTACCCCCTCTGATTCCCTGTTTGCGACAATTTATTCCCGCTGGTATCCCTGTTTCCGGTTTCGTCCGCGCCACGGTTTTTCTTTCATATGACTCATAATGCACCAGGTAGGGATTACCTGGATTCCAGGCGTCGAGGGAAACAAAATAGGAATTTTAATGGAAGGTAAAATTCTTTTATTTTGTGTTCCGTCTCGACGCCTGGAATCCATTCTGAGAGATCTGTTTGTTATCACCTGGTGACCTAGTGGTTCGACGTTATATGTGACTGCCTATATTGGCGTAAAGAGAGGCGCTAATGAGCTCTGGGGGCATTGTTGCTTGGGGTTATCTACTATCTCTCTTTGGTAGAATTTTCGGAAGGTGATTTCACTCTGCCATTTTCCCCTTGACAAGATCTCCTCTATCGGGTAGTTTTCCAGCCAATTCAACGAAGCCACAGCAGAACGAACACTTCCTGGCGTTGCTTCCACTCCAGCCTCTCTTAGGATTGACTTGATCCAACCACCTATCATTGTCCGTGAAGCTGGCTTTACTTCACCTGCTGTCGTCACAAATAGTTCTTTCATGTCCGGCTTTCGTCTCGGCTGTGAGAGTGAGACCAGCTTTCGGATCAAAAACAAGGGGTTGATGTTCCTTTCATCCGATGCGCTCAACCTCCATCCCGATTGTTTGTGTCTTGCCGTGTCAGTCTTCGCTCCAAAGGCTGGCCATAGCGTGATGGAGTCTCCTTTGTCGATCAATCGGTCCGGGGTGACTCTGAGAAGTGTCAGATCTTGGACTCTTCGCCCAGATGCCGTGATGAGTAGTATGGCCGTCCTCCTTGACACGTCATACAGGCTGTTTCCTTGGCGGGTTTTCACGTAGCCACTCCACCACTACTCGGGGGTTCCAGATCGGGGGTCTCTCAGTGCATCCACCAGAAACCGAGATGGCTTTAAGGACGTGCCTGACGAGGAAGTTCGAGCTAATCTTATCTGCATCAAGAGCTGGGCCACAGAAGGATACGATTGCCGATTTGTGGACCAATATTGTTCGAGGGGCTAGCCCTTCGTGGATGAACAGGTTGGCCAGATATCTTGCCACTGTTGCAGGGGGAGGGTTATGAGGTTGGACAGAATGCGTGGTACACACCTATCCCAGGCCGGCTTGTAGGTGTTCAGCGTTGAGCATCTCCAGCCAGATCTGAACAGCTGCTGTTCCTCCTGGCTCCAATCCGCTATAGCCTGTTCCCACCCACTGCTATTCTCCAAACTTCCAGTTGGAGGTCCGACACCCTCGGTGGGGGAAACCCTGTCGACGTATCGATCAGGACGCTCTTCAGATCTCTTACGCTTATTGGCCCTCCCTTTGCTCGTTGTTTGAGATCGGCCCTCCAGAATGTCTTCTCCCATCTTGGCACAACTAGGAGAAAGGTGCCTCTTGCCAGGTTCAAGTGCGCCAGTACTCTTGGGATGAGATTCGGCTGCGGAAATACCCAGGCCCGCTCGTAATCCCAATGCTGACTGAATGCGTTGAGATAGGAGGCCGAGCAATCGGTTGAGTCTAGCGACACGTAGTTTGGCACCACATGGGCGGTGGCCGATGCGAAGAGGTCGATCTGAGGACGTCCCCATATTTGGAATATTTCCTCTATCGCTGGTTCCAGGAGGTGCCATTCCGGGAGTGGTGTCCCCCGTGAGAGTCGGTCCGCAATCCCGTTGTATCTCCCTGGAATGACTGCGCTGTCAGAGATATTTCCTGCTGGTCGATAAACTCTAGGAGGTCTCGAGTTATCTTCAGAAGGCCCAATGATCTTGTCCCCCCCTCCTTGTTGATGTAAGCCACTACTGTCTTGTTGTCTGTCTGCAGTAGGGTCTTCGTTCCTCTTAGCAGGTAAGCGTGATCCCTGATCACTGCGTAAACAGCGAAGGCTTCTTTCTGGTTGGAATGCCACCGCATCTGCTCTGGGGTCCACTGGCCTGATATCGTCTTGTCGTCCACCTGGCCGCCCCAACCTGCGTCCGCTGCGTCTGTAGTCAGGAAGTGGGAGAAGGGGGCTTCGTGTATTGGGCAGGACTCCCCTACGGCCTCCAACCACCACTCTAGGTCTTGCCGAACCGCGGCAGGAAGCTCCACTTGTCTGGATGCTCGTGCCTCTGCAGCTGGCGGCTGAATCTCTGCAGTCTTCGGCAATGCAAACGACCCCGAGGGGTGGCGAAGTTTGCGAAGTTGAGTCTCCCCAAGAGGCCTAGAACCTGCTTGGGGGAGCAACTGCCGGCCTCGATCGGGCGGCGCAGTACTTGGCGAAGGCCAGAGCACTTGCGGTCCGAGAGGGATTTCTGGTTGGCTTCTGAATCTCTGCAGTCTTCGGCAATGCAAACGACCCCGAGGGGTGGCGAAGTTTGCGAAGTTGAGTCTCCCCAAGAGGCCTAGAACCTGCTTGGGGGAGCAACTGCCGGCCTCGATCGGGCGGCGCAGTACTTGGCGAAGGCCAGAGCACCTGCGGTCCGAGAGGGATTTCTGGTTGGCTTCGGTGTCCCAAGTAATGCCCAGAAACTCCAGCTTTTGGGTAGGTATAAGGATACACTTGTCGCGGTTGATGCACCAACCCAGATGCTGGAACAGATTGACCGTCTCTACTGCCTGGGTCGCTAGCAGGTCCCTTGACTGATTGGCCAGAAGGAAGTCGTCCAGGTAGACTACGGTCCTTATTCCTCTCTTCCGCAAGAGTCCCGCTAGCCAGTTTGACAGCGTTGCGAACATTCTCGGGGCTGATGACAGGCCAAAGGGCAGGCAGGTCATCTGGAGAAGTTCCCCTTGGTAGTATAGTCTCAGGAACTTTCGGTGCGATTCCGCTATTGGTAGGTGAAAGTATGCCTGGGTTAGGTCGATTTTCACCAACCAATCTTTGGGCTGGAGGAAGTCTGGGACCCGAAAGTGGTTGAACAGCTTGAAGGGTTTCGCCTCCACAAAGGCATTCAACGCCTTCAGGTTGAATATCGGCCTTAGGGAGTTGTCCGACTTCGGAGTTAGAAACAGATTTGAGATGAAGCTCGGAGAATGATCTGCTCTTTCCAGCACGCCTGACATCTTCAGGGCCTGAATGTGACTCGACATGTCTCGAGACTCCTTCGTGCTGAAGCTGCTCAACAGCTGCCTGGTGGGGAAGCTTGGAGGGATTTTGGCCGCACCTTCTCGCACGAAAGGGTCTTTGAAGCCCTCCAATATGGCCTTTCTCCGGTTCAGTATACACTCTGCCCGTCTGCCGCACACAATCTGCAGGATGTCGTCCGAAATCTTATTGTACGGAGCATCGCTGGTGAACATCGACTGAATCCGCTCGAAGAGAGCCGAAGCGGAAGATCCGTGCCGGGTTCGGATGCCCAATTCACCAGCGATTGCATCCCGTCTCTCAGGGCTCTGGGCGAGCAAGGCGTTTGAAAGCGCGGCGAGCGATCTTTCCAGCAAGCCAGTATGTTTCGGCGCGTTATCGACCCTTCTCAAGTCGTCGTTCACCGACAATTCCACAAATGTGGGAGTCGCCGCGTAGGTTCTCTGCGTTTCCGCATAGCGAACGCCTGACCACTCGTCGGAATCGAAGTGTTGCAACTTCGAGATCTGTTCGATCCGCTTCGGGTCCGCTCTCGGTACTGGCGGCTCCTTCACGACCGTGCTGAGCTTGCCGAACTCCAGCGTATTCTTCGCCCTTCTGAGGCTCGGCGGCGGCTGAATAAAGGGCGCATTCGTGTTCCGGCGTTGGCGGCGTTGTTGATGCAGGAGCCGCGCCGCCCGCTAACAAGGCCTCCGTCAGAGCAGTCACCTGTTTTAGCAGGTGGTCTACACGCGGGTCGTATGCTACGCGGCGTCTCTTTCAACTCGGTTCTTCGAAAGAAGATCCGTCATTCGAGGATACCGGCGAAGGAGCTTGCTCGTCCGCCATCTTGTTAACAAAACGTTTGACGAAATTCACGGGATTTACACTAAAATATCAACGTCCTGTCGCACTATGTTAAAAATTTGTATAGTCTAATGTTTGTTAACCTAGGGATCAAAAATTAAGGGGGTAGGTTGCAATAGAAACACAAAAAATCACAACAAAAGTTGGCGTGTCTAAACGCGTGCCAATGGCGCGAAACAACGACGTTATATGAAAGAAAAACCGTTGCGCGGACGAAACCGGAAACAGGGATACCAGCGGGAATAAATTGTCGCAAACAGGGAATCAGAGGGGGTAGGAACGCGTGTCTAGTGGCGAAACAGCAGGCTGTTCTCTCATAATGGATTCCAGGCGTCGAGACGGAACACAAAATATAACATTATCTACCAAATCCGAAAGCAAAGACCTTGGGGTGATACTTGACAGTAAATTAAATTTCAACAAACATATCGATTATATAGTCACCAACGCATCATCTATGCTTGGTTTTGTCATACGCACATGTAAACATTTCAAAAATATCAGTACCCTCAAGACACTTTATTTCTCATACGTTCGTAGTATTTTAGAATATGCATCTCAGGTGTGGAATCCAGGTTATGCAGTACACGAAAATAGAATTGAAAGCGTCCAAAACAGATTCCTAAGATACCTAGACCTCCGTTCATTTAGATCTCATATAAGCAATGAAGACTCTGCGAAGTTTTTTAACATGCAGACCCTAACTCGTCGAAGAAACATAGCTGACGCGGTGATGCTATTCAAAATAACACACAATCTAGTTGATAGTCCGGAACTTCTTCAACGAATATCTTACCACATCCCAACTCGCAATAACAGACATTCACCTACTTTTCATCTCCCCTTTTGTAAGACCAACTCAAAACAAAACTCCTTTATGTACAGATCCACAAATTCATTTAACACAAACTATCACCACATTGACATTTTCAACGCAACAATAAGAAACATAAAACAAACAATATCTACACTACCGCACCCAAACTAATTTGTACATTATATCTTCCCTTCTACTCCCGTCCCACATTCCCCTCCACCCTCTCCATTCGCTATTAATGTATGTTAAAGTAAATTTTTAAATTCAGTGGAAAATTTTTAAGATTGTTTTGCTGTTAACTTTTCCCAAAACAAAATAAATAAATAAACACACAAATACACACACTCACACAAACTCACTATTGGACATGTTTTTTCTTATTTTTTATCGATTATATATATGTGTTTTCTTGTAATTGGCCCAAAACTCTGTACATCAATTATTGTTTTTTTCAAGATTGATTAATTATATGGCTGTAAGAAAACCAATAAATGAAAATAAAATAAAATAAAAATAGATATTTTGCATTTTCCACCGATCAAACAACTCGCTCTCGTAAAAATCTATGCTTTAAATGAACTATTGCTATGTAATATGGGTTTCTAATTAGAGCAAAATAAAATGTCATTTTATATTAAAAATAATTATATTTACACGTATTCAAAAATAGGTTGATGTCTTTATACATGGAAAATAATTGACATGATATCATAGTTCTTGTGAATTTCAGATTTATGGCGCAGCTTATCACTTTGAAGGATGAAAAAATGAAAAGAAAAAATGCAGTCACTAAACTCTGAACAAAATTTCTAGAAAAAAAAATGACTTAAAAATTTTGTTAATTGATTATGTTATTGTTGTTATTGTTATTGAGATACAAAAGTTATTGAGTTATTGAGATACAAATAATTGTTAATTGAGATACAAAAGTCTAGGGTGCCCCTGTTGTAAATTGGTCTGAAGACATCAGAAGACATTCAATGAGAAAAACTTGCCAGTTTGAGCAAAATTCTTTACATATATTTTAATAATTTTATTTTAAAAAAAAAATAGAAATGTGAACACAGAAAACATGTCACATCAATATTCTTACTATTTTCAAACTAAGCTAAATGCTTGTGCTATGAAAATAGGACTAACGTGCTGGTCTGGAGTAAGATTCGAACCCGCAACCTTTGGATAACGAGGCGAGAGTCCTAACCACAAGAATAACAACCTACTCAAACCAACAAAACCAACAAGCTAAACAAATAACACTGCACACAGCCGATTCACCGAAGAATAATGGAGCCATTCATTCACGTACAACCGACTCAGTGATAACGAACAAAAGGAAAATAATGAATTCTTTTCATTCATGCGTACCAAGCAGTTGTAAAAAATACCGATCGTGCGTAGTGAAGGCGACTGTCAGCTGCACACACAAGGAAGGAACGGATTGACAGCTGGAGAAACCAACACCGCTGCCATCATCGTCTTCGACCACCACCATGGTCACGTGGAGCACCCGCCTACGGCAGCTACCCTACTGGAGGGGGCTGCTGTGGTGGCCCAAGACACACACACACGCCTGTGTAATGAGGTACCGCATACGCTGACATCGGGCCGTCGCCCTCAATACAAAGGCCGAGGCAAGAACGTTGAAGACAGCAAACAGGCGACAAAGTAAGCCGGACCAATGACCGAGTACAAAGGCAATGTATAGCAGGGGGCACGGAGAGCGAGGAAACTCGCCTTGCTGATCTAAACTAAATATCTACACGCGCGGCCGAGTAAAGACGAAATCATAACAACCCCGAGCCTTTGTTCTGGATCACTATATAAATCGGCGCCTGCAGAGCCGAGTATCTCACTGCCCGCTGTCATTCTTACGGCGAAGTGCTCCCCGATCGAAGCCTCACTTCTCGGGAAGCTACCTATCGAGCGGAAGCTCTCGTCATCTATCGATTCATTATTGTATATCTATAATTATTGCACTTGAAACATTTGTCAACATTTATACTTCAAATAAATTCTGTCAAACCATCGCGACTTTTACATCATCAACAACAGCAGAGATCTCCGACTCTACAAACGGAGTGGTGGCCTTTGAGTTCAACTCTATCCAAAACCGGAGGGCTCATTCACCTCCATAAAGTAAAGAAAACATGGAAGTTATGGCGTTGTCGGATTGTAGGCCAAAAGAGAAGGCGTACAGTTTGTTGTAATGCTTTTCATTGACATTCAGATAACACACATCAGCATACTCAAGTAGGGATTGCGTAATTATTATTTTACAGTGAGTCGGGAGATTGTTCATAGGTATGCTTAGGAGGTGAACACTGTAATTTTTTTTTGCTGACGTGAAAAATGTTCAATTCAAATCTGCACAATTAAGACGCCTAGATTTCTCACAACTTTAGCATAGGATATGCACTGATTGTTGTATATACCAAGCTCAAGACCAGGCCAGGACACACACGATGATTATATCTACATTTGCTAAATAGGTCTAACACGGAAGTTCTCACCCGATCAAAGAAAATTATTAATCCATCTTTACAAAATTTGAATTTTTACAATATTCGATTCGCATTGTTCATTTAATTATTGAAGAAAAAAAATTGTCTCGGTCAAACGGTTGTGAAATTCTGTTCGAGGAGAAATACTTTTTTTTGGCGCTTATCATTTAGAAATTATTGTAATGTTTGATAATAAATTTAAAAAAAATAAATAGTAATATCGTTTATCGTTTAGAAATAATATTAACGGAATTACTTAAAGTACTAAACAACGTTAAATTAACTGACGCCGAAATTAGAATATATAAAATGAAACTAGAAGATAATCATGCCGAAGATTTAGGACTTCCATCAACGTCTAACGAGTGCACGGACGCTTGCGGACGAAGACGACGAAGCTGCGGGAGGAGAAGGCGCAGCAGGAGAAGGAGTTGCGGGAGGAGAAGGCGCAGCAGGAGGAGGAGTTGCGGGAGGAGAAGGCGAAGCAGAAGAAGGAGACGACGGCGAAGACGTCCTACTTTTAAAACCCGGCGGTGTAGAGACAAACGGACTGGCAGATTTAAGAGGAATCGCTGTTGTAAACAATCGGAAAGAGTGTGTTTGACTATACCGAAAAAGAAGAGAAAATGTTAAAAACTATTAGTTTTCGTGAAGTCGTCATTATTTTTTTCGCTTCGACTGCTCTCAATATTCGTGGACAACATTAAAAATTTATGTTGATGTAGTCAAATAGCATAGTCAAATATTTGAGATTCGCCGTGATCATACGAAGAAAACAATAAATTGAATACACCGTGAAATGAAAAAAAAAATGATGACTTATTAATAACTAGTTTTTATAAAATTTGCATTTTTTTGCAATCTGTGTTTGTTCCTACTGTTCAATAAAATGCATATTTTCGTTTTTAATCTTTCATTTTAATATTTCGAAAGAGAGTTGATGTTTTATTTTGTAGATATAAGATAAATACACAATCTTTTAAATGATTAGGTATATCAATAAATATTTTCAAATATAACTAGAAGATATTAAATCATTAGATCTGGGCTACACTCTGGGAAACAGGGTAGACATGGTTATGCAGACGATGCAGTCCTTATAGCGGACAGTGAAGGTAACCTCCAAAGACTTCTACACAAATTCCACATCTCGGCACAACGATTTATAGTCCGTCCAACTTATCTGGAAAATTGACAAATTCGGAACTACCCTCACCATGTTGAATCTTGTCAGCTGTCAGATTATCATCCGTATTCTGAAAATAGCAATGTCTAGATCTTTAAGATCTTTATCCCAACACTTAATAGACGATAATAAAAATTAAAAATAAACGAGACATAGCTTTACGTCGGTGTTTGTTTCTGTAAGTTTCTACATGAGATAGATATAGAGGGAGGGAGAAAGATGTAAATTGTTATCTGTCAAATGTCAAGATGGGAAGATTTGAATACGCCGTAACTGACGACATTTATTTCATTCAATAAGTATGTTTAATATCATTGTTCATAATTACATAAAATACTACCCTCGAATAAAAAATAAGGTAAGAATCTCTGCTATTGCAGTTTAATTGTTCTTAGGATCATAATAAGTTAAAATTAAGAATAAGTTAAACAAAACTAAAATATCAACAGTCTCTAATGAATATACATAAATTATTAATACCTCTGTATATAAGGTATTAATAATTTAATGTATAAAATAAATACATTTTCCAAAAAGAACCGTAAAGAAAACTGACAAAAATGAATTGAATATATTTAGAATAATTATTCTTAAACAAAGCGGAGTTATTAAATGTACAAAGTCAAAATAATATATAATAAACAAGAAAAATTTATAAATATAAAAATGGTAAATAAAGCATTATTTTTTTATTATCACTGTACAACATTATTCCAGACTTGTCGACCCCATCTTGGTAAGCTTTTTATATGTGCATTAAACGGAAGATATTTTACTAAAACTGAAAACTGCAACATCACCTGAAATCAAAATAATTAAAATATTGTAACATTATATAGAAAGTCTTCAGTTTTCCATTAAATAAATAAAATAAATCAAAAGTTACCATTAGTTGTGCTGCCATTGCAACATTTCACATATGCATATATTGTGTAGAACTACACATGAGTATACAATTTGTCCAGCAACGGTCCGATTGTATTGCAGAATTGAATGCTTCAGAATGCACCGAAATGTTGACTTAAAAAGCAATACATCGCTTCACAACATTTCTGATTTTGTTGTGTGCTTTTGTATACCTAGATTCGGTGTATTCTTTCCTGGATTTTATGAAAGCACAAGAAGCCAGGACTCTGATGGATACCCACAATCGCCTGAAAGTTCAACAATATTTTATGTTATAAATTGCATAAGGCTATTGGAAAACTATGAAAAATCAAACATTTATAAGCATTAATAAAATAATGTAGGTATGCTTAACCAAATAATTTTCAATGTGGCAATTGATCCGCATGTATTATAATGAATATGTTAGTAAGATATGAGAAACACAAATTTGCTACGCACTTTTATGAACGGAGATTATTTTGACACTTCTTAATTATGCGTTGCAGTACTTTCAGAGAGTATTTCTCAACTCACGTGTGATTCGAAGCAAGTTTTGCAACTCATCCAAATGTTTGTTTTACTATTAACGCAATGGAGTGGGATTTTTTACTCAATGTTCGATAGATTTTTAGATACTCCACTATATGAAAATCTAACCTCATTTTTTCAAAATTCGTCCAGAGCGGATTTTGTAATTATACGGCTCAAATACACTGTATTAAAAGATGATATAAGAAAAATTGTTTCTTACAAACGTATTAATTTCTTCATCCACAGCGTCCGGATGAAATATCATGGCTAAACATGTCCGCGTTACGGCCATAGAATATAGACCAGTTACGGCGTATTCAAATCTTCCCATCTTGACATTTGACAGATAACAATTTACATCTTTCTCCCTCCCTCTATATCTATCTCATGTAGAAACTTACAGAAACAAACACCGACGTAAAGCTATGTCTCGTTTATTTTTAATTTTTATTATCGTCTATTAAGTGTTGGGATAAAGATCTTAAAGATCTAGACATTGCTATTTTCAGAATACGGATGATTTTGTCTCTTTTCTATGGTTTGACAGAGGACCTCATATTGAGCAATTGAGATTTTGTTTTGTTTTTGCAACGTTTTGCTTGGAAGGCTTGGAACGTTTTGCATAAAAATGCCTAAGGTTTGTTGTAAAAGTCTTTGAGCTTTCTGAAGTGTTTATTAACACATTTCTAAATTTTTTTCATTACTGTTTTTCACGTATTTATAGGATAAGGATAAATCAAGGCCTCATTCCGACAGAGAATCACGCCATTCAAAAGATGCGTGGACTCCGTACGCCAAAATATATAACCCTATAAAAATTGGATCCATTGACGGTAAGATACAATAATTTAATGTAACAAACTAGGCAAAAGTATCATTGAATGCTTCGGCATTCGCTTCGTGGTTCATCATTTTAAATTAGTTAAAAAATATTTTTTTATCAAAACTTTCCACTAATCACAAAAAATTGAGTTCTTTATTGCTACTATTGTTTCGAGAGGAGCTGTCCCTCTCATCATCTAGGGCAGGGAGCAGCACAGTGGGGAGGGTTTTCTGGTCATTAACAGAAACTAGTCTAGAATCGGAGAAGTGTTTCAAAATTTGACATTATTCATAAGTGTCTTCTTTTTTAGGATTTCAACTATTTCAAAATTTTTCATTATCCATCTTTTATTAGGAACCGAGTGTAGTAGTTTTAATTTGTCATATTATCGAAAGAATGATTGGTGAATTGAAAAAATGTGGCTAGGGAAATAACTCATAATTTTAGTATAAATCGGACATTGTATAGAATTTATCAGTGGTGCTAATTTTATGTCACAAAGAATTTAAGTTCTGAGAACCACATTCCAAAACACTTCTCCGATCCTGGACTTGTTTCTGTTAATGACTAAAAAATCTTCCTCATTATGAGCTGGTTGCATCAGCTTGGATTATAGTTGGTTTACTGAAAATCTCGTTTAAGCCGGTGTCATCAATTTATTCAACTTTACGACATTGTAGTGCCGTAATGTACAATTGTATGTAGGATGCCACAGATTTTTCTGACAATCAAATGATTCTATATTATATCCTCATCAGGTAACTTAGGCTTCGAACAATACTTTTATGTCCAGAGACATGGACTTTACCGCAACTCTGAATGAGTTTTGCCACTAGGCATAGTTGACGGGAAACCTGTTTTCTACATCTATCAGGTTTTGATAACTTTACATTTATATAACACAGGATAGATGAGAAGGTAGGTAGGTGGTGTATCTAGAGTACTGATTCTTGTATGGTAGGTAGGGTAGGCGTTACCAACTCTTCTATGTCGAAACATTTAATTAAATTTAAACTATGAAAAACAATTTTTATGACACATGTTAAAAATCACGCTCAGTGTATACTCGTACCGAGTGTAAGTAAGTTACATGTGATTTCAAGTTTATACCAACTATAATCTAAGTTGATGCAACCTTAGTTGAACAAATAAGCGGCTCCCTGCTCAACGCTGAATAGATTGACAAAGTTTTGTGTATAGGTTAGTTATTAATTAAACCTATGATGAGGTAGACTGCTCTTCTCGAAATTCTTCCCGAAAGCAATAAATAACTCAAATTGTTTGTGTGCAATATGAAATTTAAATTAAAAAGAAAGGAATTTTAAAGTTACTTGTAGAATAATTTAAACTTACTTGCAGACCTAATAATAATATTAAATTATACATTTTTGCATAATTCTGAATTATTCTTTCACTACAAAATCTTTTGAAAGTCTCTCCCGAGTGTACTTTGCAGTTTCTACTTGTATTTGTGTTCTTGGTAGCTATGTGCAATGAATTTCGTTATTTCCGCACAAGTTTGTGTTTTCTTTATTAACTTTAAAATAATTATATTTAAATAATTAATTTTTATTCCGATGTATTATATATTGTTCATGTTATGTATTATATTTTATTGGACTATGTCCGTTAATATCAATAAATAAATAAATAAATTTTGCAGGCACGGATACGGAGCCCCACGACAACGCTATTTGGCGAGCGTTGCACTCAGTGTACACACCAAATAAAAACGTTAAAGGAAAACCACATCACACAATATTCATCGCTAGACTGAATCCTAGAACCACCCAAGTAAGTTGGATGATGTCGACGGTCCATACGTAAACTAAGACATCTACAAAAAGGAGAGTCGTTTGATGTTTGGCTTTACATACAAAATAAACGTATTTTTCCACTTTTACAACTTCTACTCTAGGCAACTCGAAACAGCAGAAATGCGAACGCTTAGATGGTCAACAGGAGTAATACTAAATCATAAGATTAAAATTTCACTTATTTGTGGTAGCCTGGGTGTCACAGACATAAACAGTAAGCTGGAGGACCGACAGTTGAGATGGTATAGGCACGCAAGACGGAGACCACCAGCCCACACAGTGAAACAGGCAATTTCTATGGAACTTTATCGACAGTCATCCAGAGAATGGCCAAAGAACTCCTGGATGATTCGATGCTCCAAAATACAACAGAGAAACGGCCCGGATGAACGCCATATCCAATATCGAAGAAGATACAGCCTGAGAAAGAGCCGACCCCAACAGCTTACCCAGACAATGAGTTGGGACAGTGCAAGGAAGAAGACGAAGAAAAGTATTTTCTATGTACTGGTACAAAAAAGTCAAAATGCATTTTTAGTACATGTCCAAGTTTACGTAGGGACCGTCGATGTGAACTTGTATCAATATTTGTTTATTTAAACATTATTAATATTTGCTTGTTATGATTTGCCTTGTGGCAACTCAATGATCTATGATTTTGTGGTCTGATACTCATCTATCAAGACCGAGGTTTATTTTAATTTTTAAATCATTATAATAGTATAGTTAATAATTCACTACAAAATCATTTTGATCTTTTTGAAAAAGCCATTATGTATAATTATTACAATAGTATAAAAATCTTCCTTAAACATTTCTCATGAACAGCTTCGTCTCTGTGAGTCTTCTATAATTTATCTTAATTAAAAAATAATCCCGCACTGGACAAATCCAGTATCAAAATATAAGGATGTTCTGAGAACATATACATATTTTTATATGTATGTTCTCAGAACATACATTTAAAAATATTGTTATGTACTTAGTAATATCAAACATTTATTAATTAATGGTTATGAATTTTTTTTTACTGGGATATCCTAAGAAATCAGTTTGCTCTGTGTTACATCTGTCCTCGCTCGGTGCACGTCATTGTACATGCCTCTAGCGCATCTCCAAGTCTTGTCTTGTTGCTGGCCATATTCATTTAAAAATCAAAGTATGCATTTCCCTCAAATTTAACTGCTAAAAACATGACATCTACGTATATTTTGCTTACTAAAAATGAATGAATCAACATATTATTATAGGTGTTTCATAGAGACGAAGCTATTTATATGGGAAAGGAAGTCTTTGGGAGTTTTCAGGGCTTGCGATCTGTCATTGGCTGGCTTAAGTGATCACTTTATACAATGCAATGTTCACGATTTCACCCGTATCTACCACTGCCATATCAATCAAATTTGGAAAATTGTATATATGTGGGATATAAAAGCAAAGGCAGCAATATCCAAAAAAATATTTTGAATGCAGTCACTGAGGATTACAAATTTAAAATATACTGAATTCTAAATTTTATGTGTCTATCCCTTCAAAAATCATATTTCCTATAAATTTATAGACTATGTTTCCTGTAAAATCTCAAATTTAGAACGTTATAAATTAGCAATCCTCGATGACTGCATTCAAATTTATTTGGATATTGCATTGCTGCCTTTGCTTTTACACCTCACATATGGTATTTATGTACCTTGCTTCACTTTATTCAATACAAACTTACGCTATCGCCATCTATGGTGTAAATTTGTCACCCCCTTGAAACAGTTTACAGAAGTCACCACTGGTATTTTTTTATTAGATCTATTTTTTTATTAGATTATGAAGCAATATTATTTTTTATGTACATATGACATTCATCTGAATTATTAAGCCATGTATTCACTAGGGGACAAATTGTCCCTCAACAGCATGCGCGGCATAGAGTCTACGTGACGTTGCAACGTCGTGCATTGTTCCGCGACCTCGCGCACAATATAGCGCGGCATTTCTACGTGCTGTGGCAACGTTGCCATGCGCACGGTACCCGAGCGAGCTCACTGCAACATTCCGCGGAGCGTCAGTACCACGTGGTATGTTTACAAGTGAATACGCATGCGCTGTAGCTGTCAAGATGACAATGCGGGGAAACGAAATCGTTCTCGAACTCATCGAGCTATATCGATCGAAGATCGCATAGAATGTCCGTCCTTCTTTCTCTTTGTAGTTAATAATTTCGCATTCTCCTCTTTTTTCTCCTCTTACTTTTCGATAAACTCATTAACATAAACAGATACGCGGCTATCATCATAACCTCATAGGGCGATATATTTCCGCGACGTCTGGAAAACAATAATTATTTGCAAAAAGGACCTTGTTTTTAATAATATTCAATTTACTACAGTAAAACCTCGTTAATTTGAAATTGCGACCCAAAAAAACATTTCGAATTGCGCGGAACCCCGTTTTCGCCAAATGTGATACCGCAGCTGTCATCCATAACCTCATCGGATGACATTTCCGCGACAAGATATGCGAATCCCGGTGTGTACACGTCAATTGACCGCGTCATTGTCCCCGAAACATGAGCGTAGATGTTGATGCGACATGTCGAGCGGAATGTTTCGCGATTTGTCCCCTAGTGAATACATGGCTTTAACATATACATTAGCATACGCCTAAAAATTATTCTAATTTTTTTACTCCTTTTTAGACCAGTTTTATATAGATGATGGTTCTTATAATCATGGATATAGGATTCGCTAATTGTGTTCTTGAAAAATATGTGAAAAATATATGAGACTGAATATGCATGTAATAGAAATAGTGAATCTTGCACTTAAGGCCGGTTGTTTCAAGTTGGATCAAAGTAAAAGTTTGTTTAAAGCATAGCTTTTTGCGTTCTCCGTAAAAATATATGCTTTAAATGAACTTTTATTCTAATCCGATTTGAAACAACCGGACCTTAGGTGTAAGATTCACTATTTCTATTACGTGCATATTCAGTCTCATATATTTTTCAAAAACACAATTACTCTATCTCATGTTACAGGTAGCCTATCAGATTTGTATACTCGATTATAACTTCTTGATGATCACTCACACTCCCATCTGCTATCATTTATTAAAAAAAAATATTTTCAAATAATTTTTGTAATAACTGATTGTATCTGACACATAAATTTTCTTTGTCATTTCAGGACACAATTGTGGAAGAATTTTCAAAGTATGGTAAAATTGTCTTTTGTCGTTTAGTTCGCGACATTGTGACTGGCAAATCCAAACGTTACGCATTTGTCGAATACGACTCTTCAAAGGCAGCCTACGCGGCGTACAAGGATATGAACAAGGAGTTTATCGATAATTCTGAGATATTGGTCGATTACGAACTCGAAAGGACAATGCCTGGCTGGAAACCGAGAAGATTGGGAGGAGGTTTTGGAGGGAATAAGGAATCGGGACAGTTGAGATTTGGATGTCGAGATAGGCCATTTTTAAAGCCAATCATAGTCAACGTGAAGGGGAAAAGAGATGATGTTTTAAGAAAAGAATATCGGAGCAGCGAACGGCGTTGAAGTGTATATTAACAGTTGAAGATATTAAATGTTGCCAACTGTAGCATGATGCGAAATGATTTTGGTACGTGGCGATGTTATGGAATTCTGAGTACTGTGTTACTAAAAGAATAATAATTTGCAATAGTGCAAATGAGTCTTTATGTTTATGACATATTCTTCTCTGTGATTAGGATAGCAATAAAGCATACTGATATTGTCTTTACTGCTATTATATAACATTCATACTTCGTCAAAGTTGGAGTTTGAAGTGAAGATGAAGAATATTCGGGAGGTCCAATTTTCAACGACTTTGTCGCGTAAATCTGTCTGAATTTGCTGGATGGCATTTGTTATGTTGACTTTGGGGGAGTCAATTATTTGCGGTTTATTCTCATAGTCCTGCGATTTAAGATAGCTCCAAAGGAAGAAGTCTAAAGGCGTTAAATTGCACAATCTCGGTGGTCTATCCACGTTGCTGCCGCTGACGGTAATGGCCATGCCAGTTTCGTTTCAGAAGAAGTATGGACCAATGATTCTACGGACTATTTGTCTGGTGATACCATATTGACATTGTAAAGTATTTCTATCACAATGTTATCATAGCATTCATATTTTGATATATCATAAAAATCTGTAGCATAAATTTTTGATTTCCATTTTTTTCCAAATTATATGTTTACAAAAAAGTCATGCTTCGATGTTTCCACTGCATACGCCTGGTATCTGGTAGATATTTAGTTGAATTTTCAAATCTCAATTGTATTACGGGCAGAGGTGAAAATTATTGATAAAACAGATTGGACTGGAGTATTCTTCTTTTTATTTCCAATATACACAAAACACAACAATATGGCGGTACACCGGTGTATGTATCCGTTAGAGATTCAAAAGAATAGTGTGCCCCTTCCGCCCTGGTTCCATAGCCACCACCCTTAGTGACCATTTTTTGTATCTTGTGGTGGCTGCCCTGCGATGTGACGTTTGGCGCGTAACACTCTCCCAGCCTGAACGTCGTTGGGTCCACCCAACAGGACCTCCCTCTTATTCCTAGAAAAAATACTAAATTCTACATGGCTTTATTACCTCTTCCAATTGGAGTCGCCCTAGACTCTTAACCTTATGAGAAAGTCTCTTCTCTACGTTTTGTCTCCACATTCCTCCCTGCTCAACCCTCGTGGGAGCTCTCTCAGTGCTTGATCTTAAGGAAGTTTCTCAAACACTCAATCTTGAAGGGAGATTTCAAACTTCTCAACCCTTGAGGGAGTTCTAAAATGCTCAACCTGAAAGGGAGTTCTCAAATTCTCAACCTTTGAGGGAGTTCTCAAATGCTCAACCTGAAAGGGAGTTCTCAAATTCTCAACCTTTGAGGGAGTTCTCAAATGCTCAACCTGAAAGGGAGTTCTCAAATTCTCAACCTTTGAGGGAGTTCTCAAATGCTCAACCTAAAAGGGAGTTCTCAAATTCTCAACCTTTGAGGGAGTTCTCAAATGCTCAACCTGAAAGGGAGTTCTCAAACACTGTCTTAACCTTCTAGTAGGTCAATAAGGTCCTCTCGATCCCTCAAATCTCCGCTGCTATCGTCTGATTCAGATGTGCCTTCGTTTAATGGAGCGTATAACCGCATTGCATCAGCTGCAACGACAGCGGTAAAGCTTTTGTATCCCCGCATACCCTTTACACTCTTTATCTTATACCTATCATTTCCTAAAACACTTGTCACTCTATAAGGCCCTGAGTACCTTCCATCCAGTTTCTTATTCACTCCACTCATAGTACATGCCGGTGAACCCTTCCACAAGACCAAATCACCTATTCTGTAACTCCTGGCTGGTTTCCTTCTTTTATCATATCGTTCTTTCATTCGCATCGCCACTTTCTTCAAGTTATCTCGAGCCTTCTGCCGTGAGGTTTCTACTGACAGCTGACGACTGCTTGTTTCCATATCTGGAAGCAATTTGCTTTTAAAACTAAACATGAGTTCGAAAGGAGATACCTTAGCTGACTCATTGATAGTGTTGTTAATGCCTTGAATGATGTTCGGTACGACTTCATCCCATCTACTCTGATCGCTCACACTCGTCCGCATAGCATCCAAGATCGTTCGATTTATCCGTTCCACTTGACCGTTTGCTCGTGGGGTGGCAATTGCATTCATTGTATGTCTAAATTGTTTCCTGGTTGCCAATTCTTTAAAATATCTACTTGTAAAAGCTTTACCACGATCCGTTATTACATGCAAACATTTCTTCTAATAGTCTGATCGTTTCCATCGAACCCACTGTTTTTGTCGGTTTTGCGATTACAAACTTAGTGAAGGCATCAACCAGCACTAGTAGATATTTAAATCTACGCCTAGTTTGATTTAATGGACCCAAGTGATCGACATGTACACACTTCATAGGTTCCTCAGGCTTTGGAATGGGATGGAGTTTGCCTTCTTGCTTTCCATAATTGCCCTTGTTGTAGGAGCACTCTAGGCAAGCATTCACATATTTACGTATAAAACAAGTCATTTTTGGAAACCAGTACTCGCTCTTAACTCTTGCATCACAACGTTTTAACCCAATATGACCAATATCGTCATGATACTTGCGAACTATATTAAAACGGGCCCCCGAGGGTACAACCAGCCTATTGCCATTTAATGTTTTTCTTTGAACTGAAAATCTTTCACCAAACCGCTATCGGCCTCACCCTTTTGAAGTAAACGTATTATCGATTGCAATTTAGAGTCTTGCAATTGTAAGGTCAGAAACCAGTCAGCGTGATTAATCGAACAAATGTTAAGGGTGGTTAGGTCGGTGGATGGCAATTCAATAGGATTACGGCTTAATGCATCAACATGTTTCATTTTGTCCCCTGGTCTGTATTCAATCTCCATATCGAAATCCTGAATACTGAGCCACCATCTCGCTATTCGTGGTATCATGTCTCGTTTAGTCAAGGTAGACTTTACTGCCACACAGTCTGTTACTACTTTAAACCGCAACCCCACCAAATATATTTTGAAACGCTTTAAAGATTCTACCACCGCGAGGGTTTCCAATTCTCAACTATGATAATATCTCTCTTCTTTTGTAGTGACACGGCTAAAATAATATACAGGTTTTAAACAATTGTCTGTTTGTTTCTGCAATAATATTCCCCCTAACCCATTCTTGCATGCATCAGTGTGCACTTCTGTCTCTAGGGTCCGATCATAGAGAGCTAATACCGGCTTAGAAGTGAGAGTGCTTTTTAATTTTTGAAATGAATCTTCTTGCATGTCCCCCCAAACCCAGACAGTGTGTTTTCTTGTAAGGGATGTTAATGGTTGAGCAATAATAGCAAAATCACGGACAAACTTTCGAAAGTAACTCGCAAGTCCAATAAACTGGCGAACTTGATGAACATTAGCAGGTCTCTGGAAATCTAGAACCGCATCAATTTTCTGATTCCCCGGCCTAATTTCCCCAGCTTTTACTTCATGTCCCAGATAACTAATACTATTTTTCAAGAATGAACATTTACCCAAGTTAAGTTTTAAGTGAGCCGCTCTTAGTCGTGTGAGAACCCTGTCTAATAACCGAATGCCTTCAAGGATATCTGCTGATGGTATCAGAATATCGTCCATAAATGCGAGAACTCTTTCGTCCTTCATGGTTCCTAGTACTCTATTAATCAAACGTTGAAACACTGCCGGGCCATTGGCTAGTCCAAATGGCGTTCTCACATATTCGTACTGGCCATCAGGTGTCACAAATGACGTCTTACTGATAGACTCTTTAGCAATCGGTACCTGATGGTATCCCTGTGCTAAATCCAGACTTGAGAAGTATTTACTACATCCTAGTTTATTCAATTGATCCTCAATGTGAGGTAATGGGAAACGATCTTTTACCGTGATGGCATTTAGG
Organism: Agrypnia vestita; assembly: GCA_016648135.1. Classification (NCBI taxonomy): domain Eukaryota; kingdom Metazoa; phylum Arthropoda; class Insecta; order Trichoptera; family Phryganeidae; genus Agrypnia; species Agrypnia vestita. The sequence goes on from JADDOH010024315.1 coordinate 20,617, forward strand.
GCTCGATAGTCTACACAAAGTCGATAATCGCCTGATTTCTTTTTTACGAGAATAAGGTGAGGCATAATTTGAGTTTGATTCGCGAATAATTTTGGCCAGAATTTACTTTAGACCTCACTACTTGGTTTTCTGCAAATGATAATCTGTAAGGCTTATGGTAGATAGGTTTTGTAGATGTTAAGTTAATCGTCATCTCAGTTAGATCAGTGGTCTCCAAATCATACTCATGCTTTGCAAACACTCTCATGTGGTTATTCAATACTTTCAATAACTCATTCTTACTTTCGGCTGGCACATCTCCTACTTCAATGTCCCCTACACTCAATGTTAAAATGATCGGCTCTCTTACCTCAGATCCCACACCTACCGTTCCAACACCTGTCTCATTGGGTTCAACTGCAGTTTGTTGACCCTGAGTAATATGCTCACTACACCGCTCTGCTCGGGTGATCCTCTGTCCCGCTTTCCACTGAACAGGATTTTTCCCCATATTGGAGACTGATATGAGGCCCCTCCGTCCACTCACAATGGTCGCGGGTAGCATGTAGCTTGTCTCTCCCAGTTCAAAGTATCGAGGCTTCGTGCAGACTGTGGACCCTTCACCTCCGACAATCTGTAGAGATTTTAGTAGTAAAACATGCACACTGTCTCCCGCCTCCACCGTTACATCTTCACTCAATTGAACTGTGATGCGAGGCTCCTCACAAACCTGTACTTTTTCCAGGTGGTCCTCCACATTATACTCCACCCGAGCCGTCCCCTGGCTCACAATGAAAGTAACTCCCGGGTGGTTGAGAATCGGCTGTCCAATAATCAAATCGGCTCCCTTCATCTCCACATCTGATAACAGAGCGCTTGTGTCTAGTTCAACACCGTCAATCTGTAATCTAAAAACAACTTCCCCCAGTGATAAGGTGATGCCCCCAGCAAACCCGACTAGTGGTTCATGCTTCTCCTCAATCCTCAGCTCGAGAGTGATTGCTGCTTTCATTGACAGTATATTCATTTGGCTGTCACTGTCCAAATATGCCCTTACCTCATGACAGTGATTTATTTTGGCTACCTTGTAGAATGCAGCATCCATTGATCCCACCAGCAAGACATCGTTTTTTCCTACCTTTACCTCCTCAGGTTTCTTTTTCATCCGGCAGTCCTTCAAGAGGTGCCCTCGTCTTCCACAACCATTGCAGCTACGTTGATCTGGCTGCCGGCACTCCTTGGAAGAGTGCCCTCGTCTCCCGCAGTTGTAACATTGGAATGTCCGGCTCAGGGGCTGAACATCCCGTTCTCGTCTGGTGTCTCGCC
>JADDOH010024316.1:0-42111 GCA_016648135.1 Agrypnia vestita
GGAGTTCTCAAATGCTCAACCTGAAAGGGAGTTCTCAAATTCTCAACCTTTGAGGGAGTTCTCAAATGCTCAACCTGAAAGGGAGTTCTCAAACACTGTCTTAACCTTCTAGTAGGTCAATAAGGTCCTCTCGATCCCTCAAATCTCCGCTGCTATCGTCTGATTCAGATGTGCCTTCGTTTAATGGAGCGTATAACCGCATTGCATCAGCTGCAACGACAGCGGTAAAGCTTTTGTATCCCCGCATACCCTTTACACTCTTTATCTTATACCTATCATTTCCTAAAACACTTGTCACTCTATAAGGCCCTGAGTACCTTCCATCCAGTTTCTTATTCACTCCACTCATAGTACATGCCGGTGAACCCTTCCACAAGACCAAATCACCTATTCTGTAACTCCTGGCTGGTTTCCTTCTTTTATCATATCGTTCTTTCATTCGCATCGCCACTTTCTTCAAGTTATCTCGAGCCTTCTGCCGTGAGGTTTCTACTGACAGCTGACGACTGCTTGTTTCCATATCTGGAAGCAATTTGCTTTTAAAACTAAACATGAGTTCGAAAGGAGATACCTTAGTTGACTCATTGATAGTGTTGTTAATGCCTTGAATGATGTTCGGTACGACTTCATCCCATCTACTCTGATCGCTCACACTCGTCCGCATAGCATCCAAGATCGTTCGATTTATCCGTTCCACTTGACCGTTTGCTCGTGGGGTGGCAATTGCATTCATTGTATGTCTAAATTGTTTCCTGGTTGCTAATTCTTTAAAATATCTACTTGTAAAAGCTTTACCACGATCCGTTATTACATGCAAACACTTCTTCTAATAGTCTGATCGTTTCCATCGAACCCACTGTTTTTGTCGGTTTTGCGATTACAAACTTAGTGAAGGCATCAACCAGCACTAGTAGATATTTAAATCTACGCCTAGTTTGATTTAATGGACCCAAGTGATCGACATGTACACACTTCATAGGTTCCTCAGGCTTTGGAATGGGATGGAGTTTGCCTTCTTGCTTTCCATAATTGCCCTTGTTGTAGGAGCACTCTAGGCAAGCATTCACATATTTACGTATAAAACAAGTCATTTTTGGAAACCAGTACTCGCTCTTAACTCTTGCATCACAACGTTTTAACCCAATATGACCAATATCGTCATGATACTTGCGAACTATATTAAAACGGGCCCCCGAGGGTACAACCAGCCTATTGCCATTTAATGTTTTTCTATATAAGCGCCCGTTTTTGAACTGAAAATCTTTCACCAAACCACTATCGGCCTCACCCTTTTGAAGTAGACGTATTATCGATTGCAATTTAGAGTCTTGCAATTGTAAGGTCAGAAACCAGTCAGCGTGATTAATCGAACAAATGTTAAGGGTGGTTAGGTCGGTGGATGGCAATTCAATAGGATTACGGCTTAATGCATCAACATGTTTCATTTTGTCCCCTGGTCTATATTCAATCTCCATATCGAAATCCTGAATACTGAGCCACCATCTCGCTATTCGTGGTATCATGTCTCGTTTAGTCAAGGTAGACTTTACTGCCACACAGTCTGTTACTACTTTAAACCGCAACCCCACCAAATATATTTTGAAACGCTTTAAAGATTCTACCACCGCGAGGGTTTCCAATTCTCAACTATGATAATATCTCTCTTCTTTTGTAGTGACACGGCTAAAATAATATACAGGTTTTAAACAATTGTCTGTTTGTTTCTGCAATAATATTCCCCCTAACCCATTCTTGCATGCATCAGTGTGCACTTCTGTCTCTAGGGTCCGATCATAGAGAGCTAATACCGGCTTAGAAGTGAGAGTGCTTTTTAATTTTTGAAATGAATCTTCTTGCATGTCCCCCCAAACCCAGACAGTGTGTTTTCTTGTAAGGGATGTTAATGGTTGAGCAATAATAGCAAAATCACGGACAAACTTTCGAAAGTAACTCGCAAGTCCAATAAACTGGCGAACTTGATGAACATTAGCAGGTCTCTGGAAATCTAGAACCGCATCAATTTTCTGATTCCCCGGCCTAATTTCCCCAGCTTTTACTTCATGTCCCAGATAACTAATACTATTTTTCAAGAATGAACATTTACCCAAGTTAAGTTTTAAGTGAGCCGCTCTTAGTCATGTGAGAACCCTGTCTAATAACCGAATGCCTTCAGGGATATCTGCTGATGGTATCAGAATATCGTCCATAAATGCGAGAACTCTTTCGTCCTTCATGGTTCCTAGTACTCTATTAATCAAACGTTGAAACACTGCCGGGCCATTGGCTAGTCCAAATGGCGTTCTCACATATTCGTACTGGCCATCAGGTGTCACAAATGACGTCTTACTGATAGACTCTTTAGCAATCGGTACCTGATGGTATCCCTGTGCTAAATCCAGACTTGAGAAGTATTTACTACATCCTAGTTTATTCAATTGATCCTCAATGTGAGGTAATGGGAAACGATCTTTTACCGTGATGGCATTTAGGGCTCGATAGTCTACACAAAGTCGATAATCGCCTGATTTCTTTTTTACGAGAATCACAGGTGAGGCATAATTTGAGTTTGATTCGCGAATAATTTTGGCCTCTAACAAGGAATTTACTTTAGACCTCACTACTTGGTTTTCTGCAAATGATAATCTGTAAGGCTTATGGTAGATAGGTTTTGTAGATGTTAGAAGTTAATCGTCATCTCAGTTAGATCAGTGGTCTCCAAATCATACTCATGCTTTGCAAACACTCTCATGTGGTTATTCAATACTTTCAATAACTCATTCTTACTTTCGGCTGGCACATCTCCTACTTCAATGTCCCCTACACTCAATGTTAAAATGATCGGCTCTCTTACCTCAGATCCCACACCTACCGTTCCAACACCTGTCTCATTGGGTTCAACTGCAGTTTGTTGACCCTGAGTAATATGCTCACTACACCGCTCTGCTCGGGTGATCCTCTGTCCCGCTTTCCACTGAACAGGATTTTTCCCCATATTGGAGACTGATATGAGGCCCCTCCGTCCACTCACAATGGTCGCGGGTAGCATGTAGCTTGTCTCTCCCAGTTCAAAGTATCGAGGCTTCGTGCAGACTGTGGACCCTTCACCTCCGACAATCTGTAGAGATTTTAGTAGTAAAACATGCACACTGTCTCCCGCCTCCACCGTTACATCTTCACTCAATTGAACTGTGATGCGAGGCTCCTCACAAACCTGTACTTTTTCCAGGTGGTCCTCCACATTATACTCCACCCGAGCCGTCCCCTGGCTCACAATGAAAGTAACTCCCGGGTGGTTGAGAATCGGCTGTCCAATAATCAAATCGGCTCCCTTCATCTCCACATCTGATAACAGAGCGCTTGTGTCTAGTTCAACACCGTCAATCTGTAATCTAAAAACAACTTCCCCCAGTGATAAGGTGATGCCCCCAGCAAACCCGACTAGTGGTTCATGCTTCTCCTCAATCCTCAGCTCGAGAGTGATTGCTGCTTTCATTGACAGTATATTCATTTGGCTGCCACTGTCCAAATATGCCCTTACCTCATGACGGTGATTTATTTTGGCTACCTTGTAGAATGCAGCATCCATTGATCCCACCAGCAAGACATCGTTTTTTCCTACCTTTACCTCCTCAGGTTTCTTTTTCATCCGGCAGTCCTTCAAGAGGTGCCCTCGTCTTCCGCAACCATTGCAGCTACGTTGATCTGGCTGCCGGCACTCCTTGGAAGAGTGCCCTCGTCTCCCGCAGTTGTAACATTGGAATGTCCGGCTCAGGGGCTGAACATCCCGTTCTCGTCTGGTGTCTCGCCTCACATCCCGATCTCGCCTCGCGTCTCGATGACTATGAATAGGCCGGACCCCTACCAGTGATGCTGAAGTGTGCCCTCTTACATTGAGAGGCGCCCTGTAGCTGTCCAATGACGACAGGAACCCCGTATACAGCTCCTGCGGGTTTGAGCACTGGACTGCCTTGGCGTTTGCCTGCAGCTCTACTGGCAGTCCCCGAATGATGCACGAAACCGCATCCTGACCATCGATCCGGCACCGGTGGAGCAATGTCATCTTGGCATGGAAATAATGCGTCATGGACTCGTCTGTCATCTTCTTACGGGCCACGAGCTCCTCCAGCGATTCCCCAAATTCGTGGTGCCGCGGAAAAGCTTTTGTTAGGCGGTCCTTCCACTCCGCCCAAGAGAGATCGTAGTCCTCAAGTCGATTGAACCACTCCTTGGCCTCGCCACCCAACTTGGACTGCATATAAAAGGACTTGGTGTACTCGTCCCAATTGTGTATGGCTCCCAGCTGGTCAATTTTTTGTAGCCACGCATTAACATTGTATGTTTTGTTTTCGGGGTCAAACCTCGGGATGAGTTGATCGCCTCTCATGCGCGGCGCTACCCCCGGCAGTTCGGCGCGCGAGAGGTACGCTTCCACCATGCCCTTCAACTTGTCTTTCATGAGCCGTTTCAATAAAACACCGGCGGACTCGTTGCTAGAGCTCGACTCGCTCTCTATGTCAACGTCTTCCGCCCTCGATTTACGGGCCTCGCGAGATCCTCGCGCGTGACGCTTCATGACACGATAAATACGAAAAGTCAACAGAAAGTTTAATAAAAGACAGTCACCAACACACAATAATACGATATAATCACAAAAAAAGGTCTCGAATACGAAATGTCAAAATTATAGTCATATAAACAAAAATATCAACAAGGCCCTCGCGCGGCAACACAAACACGTGGAGATAACGCAGCGCGTGGGTTTGTTATCGCGATTTCACCTTTAATAGTTTTGTCTTTTTTTTAAATTATTGACAAATCCCACTTCTGAATTATTACGGGCAGAGGTGAAAATTATTGATAAAACAGATTGGACTGGAGTATTCTTCTTTTTATTTCCAATATACACAAAACACAACAATATGGCGGTACACCGGTGTATGTATCCGTTAGAGATTCAAAAGAATAGTGTGCCCCTTCCGCCCTGGTTCCATAGCCACCACCCTTAGTGACCATTTTTTGTATCTTGTGGTGGCTGCCCTGCGATGTGACGTTTGGCGCGTAACACTTGATTTATTTGAAAATACTGAACATCACGAAGGAGAAATATCACAAAGTGTCATATGATTATAGAATTACTATATTGAAAATATGCATTTGTGACTTAATTATCAAAAATGCCATTAAGGTATAATACTTAATGCCTGTAATTATTTTAATGTTTATTATTATTGAAAACAATAGTTTTTTTATGATGTTGAAATAAATAAATGTTGTACTGCGAGAATACAAGGAATGTAACTCCAAAAATGGGTGTTTTGTTTTTATAACCTTTAAGGGATTCAAAATATTATAAAATATGCATATCTTGAAAAAGAGATAGCTTCTTTATGATCAAGTAGTGTCAGGATTCGGTGTTTAAGAAACCAAATTTCCACTGCATTTTCGCAGAAGAAATTCGATTTTGCAATGTGTCTCTTTTTAAGAAAAATGCTACGTCCAGAGAATAATATTTTTTCATATCCACTCAAGTGACAAAATGTTAGGTGGCTACATAATTATTTTATTTCGAGCATGTATGTAGGCACATATATGGTTCACGTTCGCATGTCTTTATTAAAAGTATGGCGAAAGCTATATCTACCATGAACATTTTTCTAATATGTTCTAATTTAAGTGGCTGAACTAGAGAATCTCTTTTTCTTAAATTAAAAGGCTGATGGGTAAATTATAAATAAAATGCTCGGTTACATTTTCTATTTCTATTTTAAAAATGGTTGTAAAAAGGTTTTACAAATAAAACTATAAGTAACAAAATTACATTATTAATATACATTGCATATTTTATGATGCATATTAAGGAAAAAACCTTGTAAATAATAGTTAGAAGCAAATAACAAAAAACACAACAGCAAAAATATGAATGACAGCTGCACCTAATTCGAACCCTTCAGAAATTTCAACAACTTGATGTATGGTAAAAAATTATACTAAACATTCTGTCACTGCATCAGCATGAAATAGTAACTGTTTGCAAGAACGATTTAAATATGTTAAAATTATTCCCTCTAAAAGAATAGGTAAATATTCATAAGGTATGTAAACAAATTAGCCACAGTTCTCCAGTATACAAAATAACTAATGTATTTATTGGAATAATTTATTATGATTATAAATATATGCTGCTTTATATATACCTCTTTTTTAATATTTAGTTTATGTAATTAGTTTGTACTTAACAGTGTTAATTACATATCAATATATTTGAATAACAGAATGATAATATTAACGCTTACCCACCCGCCTTTAATAGAGAATTAAATTCTTGTGTTTGAAAGTGGCGGGAATTGAATATATAGTCATTAGTAAGACATAAAATTTATTTACAAACATTAGATTAAGTAATAAAAATTTAGAAGGTATTGTAATAACTTTTAAAAGTATGTAGATATATATTGGTTGTTTTTGATAAGATTTTTTTCATAGCGTTATGATTGATTTTTGTAGTGGATTTTTCAATTTAGTTTTGAAATTTCTATATTTTTTTCTGTCTTCATTTCATTGAGGCATTTTTTACTTTAAAGTTAACTTATATTTACAAACATAGTGACCCCATGAATATTTAAAAAACATTCTACAGTAAATATTGCATAAAAAAATATATTCAATAAACATTGCTTCAATCAAATCATCTCACTAAAAATTTGTCACTATATAATTTTTGTTTTTTAAAATATCACATTCAGTTTGATCAGACTTTATACTTGGTTCTTTAAAAACCTAATGTTTTGTTTAAAAAAAAATATTATTTCCGGTTGTTTTATAGTTAAAAAGAACGTATACATATATTCAAACACAATCACTAAGTTATTTATGAAAATATTATGCTTTTCAAAAACTAAAGAAAATTCATATTTTCAACACAATGTCTAGTTGGCTTTAAAAAGCAAACAAATTTATGACTAGAGTAGGTACACTGAAAAATAGTTTATAAATCAAGTTCAGACATGACTTATTTGTAAAATTGATTGTTATAATTAATTAATTATAACCTTAAAAAATAAAGTGTAAAAATTATTTAATTTGTTCAGATTGTGATGCAATGAGTACAAATAAATATAAACGTCTTGCATTAAAAATGCATTTCGTTAAAAACGACTGTATGTATTAAAAACGATGTATTAAAAAACTATATAATTAAGAATTTTTATGGGTATAACATACAAAACAAATAATTTGAAATATTCACAAAGATATTCGTCGTATCAGATGGCAGAATTTTTTTTCATACCTACTGTTTGTATATATCGAGAGTTGAAAGCCAAAAGTGAGGCTTTAGTGATTATTTCGAACTTTGCAAGAGAGGTAAAGTAATGTTTTATCAATCTGATTTTATCAATATTTCTTTTATTACTAAACAATTTCCGTGTGTGTTTTGGGTTACCAAATATGGAAATTGTTTAATAAAAAAGAAGCATCGGCAAAATCAGATTGACAGAACTTTCTTTCGCTCTCCTATAAAGTTCGAAATAATCACTAACGCCCTTTTGGCTTTCTATCCTCGATACCTACTATTTATTATTACACTCAAATAGATAAAATATATCTTCTTCCTCTTCAGATCTGACTGAAAGCGCTTTCACTTTCTGAGCTGTGTGCTTAATAAAATATAGTATAAAATGCTAAAATTATAAAGCATTTAAAATTTGCTCCAATTTTTCGATTTGAGAAAAATTATTATTAATGGCGACAACAACAAGTGTGTCTTGTTCTTTGTTACATGCCTTCATCACCGCTTTTATCGTATCAACATCCTCTATTGCAGTAAGATCTTCAATTATCGTCACATCACAATTTTTAACTTTCCTAAATGATTGGTCAACGAGCTTCAGGAGATCTTCAACACTTTTTTTTGCTGCGTGGTCTAATGGTGTTTTACAATTGTCATCTGTAATATTGTATATTGCGCCATTTGCCAATAACGATTTAACAATCTTCAAACGGGAGTATTTGGCTGCGTAATGCAGAGGTGTGTCCCCACCCTTTCCTACAGCATTAAGATTAGCGTTGTTCCTCAGTAGAGTGTCACAAGCCCGCGGCGAATCTTTCCAGGCGGCAAAATGAAGAAGTGTTGAACCATCTTCACGCTTTGCATTTACGGGCGTTCCGTAATTGATCAATTTTTCAATAGCCGCAACGTTGTTCACTTTTGCAGCCTTGAATAAATTGTCAATCGATTTCAGAAGTTTGGAAATATCCTTATTAGTAGTCCAATCTGAAGGTTTTCTACCAAAGTTGTCCTTGCCATTATAAATGCTGCCGCTGTCTAATAATACCTCGGTTATCTCTAGATGCCCAAACTGTGCAGCCGCATGAATAGGTAGCATGTTGTCTTCGTCAGGACAGTTGACATCAACGTTTTTATCTATCAAGTACCGAGCAACCTCTGCTTGTCCTCCTTCAGCAGCATAATATAGTAGTGATGCCCCATCTTTGCCAGTGTCATCGACGCTACTGCCATACTCAAGGAAAAAATCTACAATATTCACGTGACCAAAAAAGGCTGCAGTATGTATAGGTTTTGTACCGAGGATCGTCTCAGCCGCGACATCGGCACCATTGTCTATCAAATATTTTACAATTTCGATATTTCCTTCTTTGGCTGCGACATGTAGTAATGAAAATGTATCATCACCCTTATCATTTATATTTACGTAATCGTTTCTGATATTATTTTTAGTTTTACAGTGCAGTAAACTTTCTAGAATATCTGTGTAGCTCTGCTTTATTGCAGTATGTAGAATTTTACAGTCCACATTGGCTCCATTTTTTAACAATAAATCTACAAATGCTTTATGTCCTCGATATACCGCGTGAGATAAAGGCGTGTGATCATCGTGGACAGCTTCCTTATCAGCTCCTCTATTTATCAATATTTCACCCAAATAGTGGTCGCCAATCAGAGCAGCCACGTGCAACGGGGTTCCTGTGACATTATCTTCAAAATGAATATCAGTATCCTTATTTCGTAATAATATTTCAGCAATATTTCTGTAGCCTGCCAGCATCGCAACTGTCAGTGGTGTTTCACCCTTAACGTTGACATCGCCCCCTTTTTCAATCAGAATATTTACTAGATCTTCATAATTATTTTCAACAGCGATGTTTAATGCTGTAAAATTTTCCGCATTAACCGTATTTATATCAGCACCGTTGTCAATTAAAATTTGTACAACTTCTTTGTGGTTGCCCGCCGCAGCTAAATGTAATGCTTCAGAATATTCAGAAACAGTTTTGGAATCGATTCTACTTTTTTCTTTGATCAAAGCTTTGACCGCTTCACTGTGTCCGTAAAGAGAAGCTAGGTGCAAGGGGGTACTATTGTTTTTACTTTTGATATTTACATCGGCCCTGCGATTTATGAAAAGATTTACAATTGTTTCACCAGAAGATTGTTTTGCAGCATGCTGCAACAATGTATTTACAGAAATTTCAGTATTCAAGTTTTTTGATTCCAAGGCTTCTGAAATGATAATGAAATGTAAGGCAGTAAATCCTTCAGCATCCACAGCGTCAACATCGGCATTTTTCGTTAAAAGCATGTCTACTATTTCACGGTGGCCGTTCCGTGCAGCCAGGTGCAAAGGCGTCTGATCAAATTTATTTTTAGTGTTGATGTCTATGGTCCCATTTTCAATCAAGTACTGAACAATGTCAAAATGTCCATTCTTAGCACTTAAATGTAATGCAGTGGAACCTATATTATCTCTACAGTCCACTGATGAATGCTTTTTCATTAAAAGATCTACAATATCTTTGTGACCTTTTCTTGCTGCACACAGTATTGGAGTTTCACCATCACAATTGACAGCATTCGGGTCGGCTTCTTTCTCCAATAATAGCTCGACAATGTCTCTATTACCATTATTCGAAGCAATGTGTAAACTTGTCTGATTATATTTGTCACAGACTTTAACATTGGCACAATTTTCTAAAAGCGTTCTTACTACCTTTTCATTATTGCTCTTCACAGCGTAATATAACGGGGTACAGCCGATATCGAATGTTTCACACTCCTTATCGGCGCCGCTTTCTATTAATATGTTTACAATTTCTAAATGGTCATTGAATGATGCTAAATGCATCGGTCTCTCGCCGACGGAATTACTAGCATTGTAATCTGCATTACATTGCTGAAGTAGGTACTGCACAAGTTGCAAATTACCATTTTCTGCAGCGAGGTGTAGAGAAGTGAAACCACCACCAATGGTATTAACATCAACGGGGATGCCTTTGGCCAAGAGAACTTTGACTATATTTTCATTGTTGTTTTCCACCGCGTGGTGAAGAGGAGACCAACCTGCGAAATCTTTGATATTTTCATTGGCTTCAAGTGATAATAGCGCTACAACAGTTTCCACCCAACCGTGTTGGCAAGCGATGATGAGAGGCGTCTTTCCAGTATAGTCAATTTCATCTATCTTTAACCCAACTTCTTGTATAAGGAATTGTACAATATTCGTTCTTCCATGAGCTGAAGCAATATGAAGTGGAGTCTGGCCGTTAAGATCCTTTAAATTGGGATCTACATGTTGATTAAAAAATAAAAATTGAATGGTTTCGAGGCTCGGTCCCAGTGCAGCATGGTGAAGCGTAGTTCTCAAATTAGTACTTCTAGAATTTGCGTCAGCTCCTTTATTCAGACACCTCTTTAATACCTCTAAGTTTCCGTTGATCAAAGCGTTACACATTTCTTTTTTCCGCTCGATAATATTTAAATCTCTTTCATATTTCTGTTTTAAATCTTCGATATTGCTCATTATCGTTTTGCCAATTTTACAGTTCTCTGTATTTTGTAATTTTGTAAGATTCCTGGCGTTTGAAAAAATTACAAAAAAACTATCTGGAAATAAAATATCAATGATGTGATTTCCATGTGCTATGTGATTTCTCAGGGACCGCCCTGTCAATGTGGGTGAATTGTCATCGAGAAATATCACATTATTTGCTAGACATTTAAGGTCGTTCAAAGTGTTCATAACGTCTAAAACAGACATTTCAATCATGAATTTATTGCCATTACTTCCTGTTAAAGGCCAATTTTCGTTCATTGAGTTACTCAGAATACTTTTGAGTTTATCCAATTTTGTATTCAGCAGGTCATTTAGCATACATCTGGACGGGATTTTTTTCTGTTTACTTTTTTCTTCGCATTTATTTCTAATCAATTCTTCTCTGAATTTGTCGGTCTCTGTAATGTTATCTTTTGCAAATACGGCATTAAAAAGTATACGCAACGAGTTGCGTAGTTCCAAAGCACTTTCAGGCGGTAATCTCGGCTCCACGCTCTCATAAAAGATAGTCAATAATCTTTTCAACTCCTGGATTTTTTTTATTTTGAAAGGATCAGACGGTGCTGAAAAGAAATTATGTATTTCGGAGGCTTTGAGTATCATCGCTTTGCTAACACTATTATTAGCTCTATTAGCGAGACTTTTTTCATTGAATGATGAAAAACACATTCCATTAAGCATTGTGCAACCAATTGAATAGTCTTTAAGTTTATCGTGATACATAATTTTTAAATGTATGATTATGTCATTTATTTTTTTGAAAATCTCCTTCTCGTATTCAGTTTTTTCAGTTACTCTTCCGCATATTTCTTCAACAAGCTCTTCAATCTGCTGGTCTTCATTTGTCGCCTGACCCGCGTGAAACATTTTCTCAACATCTGAAAGATTTAGTTGTAATGTATCAAAAATTTCATACATTTTGTCCATATTACCACTATTGATAATATTAGTCAAAAGGAAACTGATTTTTTCCACTTTTTTACAGAAAAGTATTTCAGTTATGGCAGCGCCAATCTTTCTAAGATCATTTTGAATATTACTATATACCAAGTTATTTAATAATTCATTTTTCCCTACGTCACCCAGGAAGCGCGTGTGAGACAAGGAGTTCCGCAAATCTACTAGTATTTCCGTAGTTTCCTTCGGCGCCGAAAGCTGTAATCTCGCAATCGAGGTTTCTGATAATTTAGGAGAGCCTAAAGTGTTCTTCAAGTGCTCTCCGGAGACCTGAAGAGCTCTATCGATAGTCAGCTGCCCCTCCGTAGTTCTGCACTCTGCAAGCAAGGCCGCGTCAATGTAATTCTTAATTATATTAAAAGAATACACATCTCGTATCTCCTTATAATCATTGTACAAGTCTCGGAGTGAAGGGTAGTGGCCGATGATATCTTTAATAGTCACTTCACGTTTCAAAATACACGATTGCCCAAGAACTGCGAGATCTAACGTCTTAATGATGCTTTTGAAATCTTCCAGAGGCTCGGAGAAATCATTCAATCTATTCAAAATGTTATCTTTTGTTAATATGGACTGAGAGAACAGGTTGATTTCTTGGCGCTTCGTGTGGGCTGATATGAAGCGCACCAAGCAAAATTCCATTTCCTCCCAAGGCAACATTTTATATGTTGACTTCAACTGTTGCTTTAGAATGTGGATATTATGGGCTATGAATTTGGAAACGTAGAGAAATTTCTCATCAACTCCGGCAGACGAATACTCTGCTTGTAGAATTCTGATTTTCTCGAGAAGTAGATTGATCCGTTCTTCAATGTTATCGAGTGTAAGCGGAACTTCTTCTTTATACGAGTAGAAACGAAGGCTAATCAACTTGTCTTGGACAAAAAATTCCATCTCTTTTGACATGAGCACATTCTTCAGTCTTAATTCATCATAGGCCCTGGAGAGAAGTCCGTCCAATTGCTCTAAATCGATGACACGCTTTTCGCTGAACCATTTGGCGATGAGCGATTCCAGGAGCTCCACATTACTGGAGCGAATAGCGCAATACACTGCGCTAAAGTAATCTTCGTCTCTCATGTCTAGTGCAGTGTTTCGCATAAGGGTTGAAAGCAGACCCATCGTTCTGCCTTTGAATATTCACAATAATTACGTCAAGTTTAATATATGATAATTAAAAGTATTCAACACTGTGACCATAATTCTTTCGTAATACGCGAGTATCACCACTTTGATTTCCTATTTAGACAAACAGACAATGACTAAATGAATTCAGAAACTTTTACAATCCGTCGCAAACGAGACGAAATATAAAAGTGATCATCAAAGTGCTAAAAGTTTACGTTTTCTATGAAAATCCAAATCTGAGAAAAATCCCCGCAACCCAGGTTTGGACAACGACTGTCGTTGGCAAAACGGCAACATGATAATTTAAAACATTACCAACATTAAACATATCTGCAATATTCGAAGATCCTACTTAATATAATATACATTTTCAGAAGAGAAGCAAAGCCGGAAGAATTATTAATGTTGTCATCTAGTTGTGGTTTATTTTTTGTAATCGAAGTTTAGCATCAAAACTGACGACCAAATTTAGTTTACGAAATTATTACAGTAAACGGTCGCGTTCATATTTTTTTAGTCACCGCTAAGCGCCTTTATGCACGTAATGTCATGCATCAGAAAAATATAAACGCGACCAAATAATATTTTTCGAGAAGCTCGCCAGGGGAAGTTACGGATTTTCGTACGTGTTCTAAACTCTGTTGAAACTGAAAGTTCTACACACTGCATCCATTATAGTTTTTTTACAAGTCGTTAAAATTAAATTAATGTTTAATCTCCCAAATGTACAGTTTTTACTTTCTTTTTTAACTCGTGGCGTCTACTTGCTTGTTTTCTTGACGAAAAAACTTTGGATCGATTTTTAACCCTTTTCCCGTGATCCAATCGGGCTGAAACTTTGCAAACAGACTCGTGGCGACGATCAAAAAGATCTATCAAATTTTCGTTAAAATAATAATAATTATAGTATAATTTTGGATTTCTAGAAATTTTAATGGTTTTTTCAAATTGGAATCATTACAAAAGTTTGATTACTACCAACGGCGCTGGCTGCCCGATAACGTCACGGAATATTTAAAATTTGAATTAATCCGTCGGTAGGTATAATAGGTACCTACTTCACTACGAATTTCGAAAATTTATGACAATTTGTTCACAGATGACAGCACACTTCGGTTTTTTGGGAAGAAATCATATAATAAAGAGATATTTTTAGAAAATTTTGACATAGATATTTGTCTAGACATGTTTCATTTTCAGTCAATCAGTTATTTAATTACATGATGGTAAACTTAATTTACAAAGAAAGGGAGTGTAATAAAAACTTGGTTTTTGTGGGTTATTTATTACTCTCTTTCTTTTAACTCGTGGCGTCCGGTTGCTTGTCTGACGAAAAAACTTTGGATCGATTTTTAACCCTTTTCCCGTGATCCAATCGAGCTGAAACTTTGCAAGCAGACTCGTGGCGACGATCAAGAAGATCTATCAAATTTTCGTTAAAAACAATAAATAATTATAGTGTGATTTTGGATTTTTCAAATTTTTAATGGTTTTTTCATACAACTTACACAGTTGTATAAAGAGACTGCGACGCATCTGGTAGACACTAAACCTGATTTAAGTATTTTGGAATTTTTTTATTACTCCCTTTCGTAGCATCGCCCGACCGAAGCCCAACGCGTAGGTTAAGCGCCAGACCAGTTTCCACTAGTAAATGAGAAAGGAAGTATAATAAAAACTTGGTTTTTACAGGTTTCTTTTTTTACCTTTGAGCACACATTTTTTTTATAGTGTGGTTCTAAGACTTGTTTAAAAAAATAACCGCAAACTTGTGAATTTTGAAACAATTATGAAAAGGTCAAATAAAATGTTCTTGAAAAGAATATTGTCTTCGTAAATAAGTCGCGCTTTATGTCTTAACATGAGAACTTATGATGAAAATGACAATGTGAGATGGAAATATATGAGTTGACCGAGAAATTTCAGGTGCACTAAGCTGTGCAAATTTAATGATGTCAGAGCTCACTGTTTGAGTTTTTTTGCTACAGAAAAGTGGATTTCCTGATTTATGTGTGGGATATATTATTCATTCACTTCATCCCCTTGTCATAGTGAGGTAGGGGGTGCAAAGACTCGACAATGTGTGGGATTTATTAAAGCAAAAATTATTTTTGTAAACCAGTCAATATTTATATATACATACATCTAACATCTCGTCACTTTAAGGGGGGGTAAGGTATTTTTTTTTGGATTTTTGATATTTTTTTAACTGAATGCATAATATCTCAAGAATATTGTGTCGAAATTTCAAGTCGATTGGAACAAAATTGACGAAGTTATGAGTATTTTTATACCTTCAAGTTTGTGTTTACTGGGGTATTATGCCGTGTTGTTACGACCTTTCGGGCCGACGTTTCGGATCCCATTGCAGGGTCCATCATCATGTGTCACATCAGCCCTCTCAAAAAATCCTCCCAGCATTACCTGGGGATAACTATTATCTAACAAATGAACTTTGATTTTTTGATTTCAAATGATCCAGCACCAAGTTACGAGGGTCACCGCAATTCTACTTTTTTCCGAGACACGTCTGAATAATTGCTGCCATTGCCGTATTTTTAAATATTTATTCATGAAAATTTTACACAATATTCTTCGAATGTCTTACTTTAATATACCACTGGTTTTAATAAAGAGATTTTAACTGTGTCGTCACAAAAAATTCACAAAAACATGCCTTTTTTTGTACGAAATAACCTTACCCCCCCCCAAACCATGAAAATGCATTTTAAATACTTTAAATAATGCAGTGAACAAATAATGTTATATATTTTTGAAAAATTATAATTAATTCCTCCCATATTTTTAAATAAAACAATCATATTCAGTATATATGTTTTATTAAATAATATAACATTTTTCATAATCATAATATGTTACTCTCACATTTTTACAAATATAAATGGAACAAAAAATGTACAAATCAGATAAGAAATCAGTATTCAATTCTCATTATTTTTCAAACAGGGTAACAATAGAAATCAATATAAACTTGGACAAAACAAAATATTTCTTTCTTAAACTCAACTTTCCCTCGTTCTGTTAAGCATGAGGAAGAGGGAGGCAGATATATAAAATACCAATCTCATAATTTTACCAGTACTTAGTTAAATAATTTCTCTAATGTCAGTCCAAAATCTAAAATCAATAATAATAATTAGCGTGAGCGTATTTTGTTTAATGCTGTCAAGAAGTTTGGTGATGCACTTCATCGTAAATCTTGTTGATAATCTGTCACACTACAGTAGAAGACGATAGTGATGAAGCTGAGCATTTGACTGACGAGTACACCTGGAGGGAATAAGGATCAAGATTCTTTGCAATCAGTTGAGTAATAACGAATTTGCTAATTTAGAACCAGATCAATTGTCACTGATAAATGTATTTTATTAATTAAATACATTTTTATTGACCACTTGGATTAACTCTACATCTACCGGTTTCAATATTTTTCTGAACGTCGTCAGCTGGTAATTATGACGCTAATATAAATGTGACAAGAGAATAAATAATTTACATTAATTACTTTAACACGACATAACTCAAAAATGTAGACTACTCCCCCAGGTGTCGTGCTGTCACATCTAAATGTAATAATTATTTTTAATATTAATTTAAGTGAGCTTTACTTTATTCGATGATGGCTTCTCGCTAAAAACTCAAAACTCGATTTTTAGAATATTTAATTCATTCTGGGAGTAGTTGAATATTTTACCAACATAACATTTAATGTTTAAAATTCATTGGATTACTTGTATAGGCATTTTAATAGTACAATTCTAATAAAATAAAGTAGTAGTGATAGGTAAACTAAACAAAAATAAGCTAAACCCTCATAAACCCAAAACAACCGTGCCCTTAAATGATACACATTTTATATTTATAATAATTATGTTTAATTAAACAATACAAATATTACATTTTAATTACTGTACAGACATTAATTTATATACTATTTAGGCAGTGACTGATCATTTAATACATTAAACGTAATTTTTTAAGCATGATTTTACAGGTTAATAATTTTCATCAGCAAAATCTACTTGAAAATAAAATAATTACACAACAATAGGTGTATGAGATAAACATTTTAAATTAGCGTTTCAAAAATGATAAAAAGGCATCATGCAGTTATAAATTTCAAATATAAATTATGATTTCAATTATCCTTTATTACGGTTAAATAATTCATAAAATCAAATCAATTTTGTATATTCATGTAAATAATGACGATCACATTGTCATAATATAATATAAAACGTGATATACGTATTCTGGAAGAAACCATTACTAGCTTGACGCTGTTTCATTACTACATTAATAATGTCTACAAGGATTAAACTACATATTTACAATTTTTTCATCATTTATCTAATAACAAAGATTTTAAATCAATTAGTATTTCATGTCTCAGACACGCCTACCATATCGTCCTCCATAGAATATGTTTTTCTGTTTCGCTCCATCCCACAACATGGTATTTTGATTTGGTCTCTTCAGCGTCCTCTGATTTTTATTTCAAGTTCAGGTGATGTCCTTTTCCTCATTGCGGTGTCTACAAAGATAATAAATACCCGTAACAATGTTAGAATATATTAAGCCCGCACCTTGATTCAAATGTTACATGCAGTTTTTTGACTACATAACAAGGGAAGCCTTCAAAAAACATATTCTATATTAAAAGAAAAAATAAATAGTTTCAGATAAAACGTCATGATCGCAGAACAATGACGTATGTGCAAAAAATTCCATATCGACTTTTTTGGATTGTAAAAAGTGAAAAAAAGAAGCCATCTAATGGTGTATAAAAAGCATATTTTTTCTCATTAATTTAGTCGGTATAACGACGGTTCCGATTTGCGATCGTAGAACAAAGCAGCATGTGTAAAAACGTCGTTGTACTGCGCTGACTATATTTGAGATTTGAAAGGTGTCAATTTTAAATAACTAACCCAAGTTTCAAAGGAAAATCGTTTGTAGTTATCGAACTATGACATAAAGTGTCTTTATGTAAATAAAATTTCAAACTGCTCTCCTGCAAACTTTAGAAAATTCACATGCGTCGTTATTCTACGATTATGATGAAAAGTGAAAAACGATAACATTTTTTATACATATTTTGTAAGTTTGAAACCAGAACTGATATTTCATATTTACCCACAAATAGAGAGAAAAACATCACCAACATAACATATATTAAAAAAAATGTAATGTGTACATAATGCGTCATAAATGTTACGTTCGGTTTTAATTGGAATCTATTGTAAAGAATTAAATGCTTGACATCACTCTAAAATATGCAGTCTTCTTATTTTAAACTCATATTTTTTGAGTAGTTTGTATATCCACTCGCTTATCCCGGACCAAAATAGAGGATTTCCGCTGAGATCCCTTAAAGCAGTCATGTCCAAAAATGTGAACTTGCGATAGCGCGTAAAAAATCATTTTATGTATTTTTTATTATTTAAAATATAAAAAAAAAAACTGATCATGATAAAAATAAGCAAAAAATTTGTTTATTTATCTATGACAAACAATTATTGTCTTTGTATGCTAACATGGAAAATAATGTAATTACGGTAAATTCTTGCTAATGCATCTCACGAAATCTGGGCAAGCGAGCGGATATTGTTAGTCAAGAAAAGGATTGCACAATTCTTTTCAAGCGATAAACAATGATGCGAAAATAATATTACTATTACAGTATTGCGTGAATTAATGGAATAAAATTACAAATAGAAAAATCTGTGGACGATTTGTAAATCTAGGATACGAAAATAGGACTGCACCACCAAAACAAAGATGATATAAGCTGTAATTCAGGTGTGGTTTTGGGATACTAAAATAAAAGAAAATTATCAAAAATTAATCGATTCCATGCCAAAACGTATTCAGTCTGTTATACATGAAAAAGGAGGACACGTACCCTATTAATCAAAAAATATTTCATGATTGCATGTCATTTGTAACTCAAAATATTCTTAATAAATGTTTTTTATGATTCTGAGATGTTTTATTCCATTAATTCGCACAATACTGTAATTGCTTATTTTGATTGATGCCTTTACAACCATGATGATTTTGCAGTAGCTATTGCATACTGTTTTGGTAATTGGAACCAAGCAAAGTCAAAAATGATTAGACACAAAATAAGTGTACAAAAGCAAAGAAGGGCCAATACATATTACTATTATGAGATAATGTCACAATTCTTACAATTGAACATCAACTGAATTGAATTCATTCTAAAAACTATTTTATCTATGACACATGGGCTCATACAAGTACTAATATATAAGTTGTGTAATCTATTAAGGCAATAAGATCAGCCAATACTGTTTCAATTGATAAACTAATTGTGTAATTATACCAGTTTAATAAAAAAAGATATTGTATTTAACTTTTTTTATTTGTGTCCATCTTCTATATTATATTAATTATTGTAGGTTGAAATGCCAAAGTTGTTGATGCTCTTACGGTATGAACCAATACTACAATACAAAGGGAACGTCATTGACATTTCAAAATGCATTCAGTCATATAAGAGAAACTGAAGCTACAAATTGAGTTACACGATCAGAAATACATGTAAAGTTTTGATTTCCGAATCAATATAAAAATGACAGTGTACATATTTACTGTGCAGATGAATTTACAAATCTATAGTAAATTACAATGCACAAGATTATATTATTTTGAAGTAAGTGTACCGTCTTTTTTAAAAATAAATATACTAATATTCGAAATATATAGCAGTTTTATTTAAAAACAAATTAGATAAATCACACAGAAAAGATCTATGTATCGAAAAAATATACTCACGAGGCAAAACTGGAGTCGTCTGTTGCTGGCAGACTACATTACAAATTACGATAGATTGTTGTCTGATTTTAACTGATATATGTATTTAACTTTTTTAGTTTACACGCATCTATTTTGGATATTTAATTTTAAGCAATCATATTTTTAATCACAAAGTTTTCCAAATACATTTGAATAGAACCTGTCAAAAAAGGTAATTTAAATTCTTGGTTTGAGTTTCAATAGTGTTCATATCTTTTCAAAATATAGATTTTTCCGTGCATCTTTGTAAGTGATTTATCTAATTTGTGTAATTACGAAGCAACTTATATTCTGATAATAAAAATGTGACTTAATTTTAAAATCAATATTTTTTTGCACTACAATAGAGATAACATTTCGATTAAAAAGTTTAATTCAAAGCTATGGTGGTAAGAAAGTATGTAAATATACATATTAATATTTTATTTAAAAAATCAAATTTTGCTAGTATGTACGTATTTATTTCACAATCAGTCGTTGTTTGTTTTTTAAAACTTTTTTATTTTTAATATATATAAGAAACTGTATCTCGCAATGGTCTAAAAGTATATTATAACATATGTCAATTTAAATGATATCGATCAATCTCATGTAAACTATTATAATTAATAAATAGGTAAGTAGTTAATTTAGTATTCCACATATATGTATCTGATACATACAGGGTGTCTCGTAGCCAGT
The DNA here is from genome assembly GCA_016648135.1 of Agrypnia vestita. Lineage (NCBI taxonomy): Eukaryota > Metazoa > Arthropoda > Insecta > Trichoptera > Phryganeidae > Agrypnia > Agrypnia vestita. The sequence continues at coordinate 20,460 of JADDOH010024316.1, forward strand.
AGCAAAAACTTTGCTACTAAAGAAGGTCTTCATTCAATTTTGAATAGAAAACGTTCTTTGCATATTGGGTGAAACACCGAGTTACCGAGATAAGCGACAACAAAGTTTGCATTTTTTCCCAATATTTTTGATTTAATTTCTGCAAACTTTGCAGACCAACACTGCGGTAACTTATATGAAATATAAAAAATTCATTCACTTTTAAACAAATCAAATAAAACATTACAAAAAATATACTTTTCAAATTTTTGCAAGGTTTTAATAATTTTATTTGACTTTAAAGCGAATGAATTTTTAATATTCCTTATAAGTTACTGTAGGGATGGTTCAACATTTTACAGAAAATGAGTCAGATATATCGAAAAAAAATGCAAACTTTGATGTCGCTTATCTCCGCAACTGGTGACATTTCACCCAGAGTGTAAAAAAACTTTCAAAATTGAATGAAGAAGACTCCACTGAAGTTTTTGCTACTGGCTAAGAGACACCTGTATTTTAAGTGATAGTAGTTTTTTCTTCAAAAACATATTGCATTCTATTAAAAACACAAAATATAAAAAAATTTACTGCCTCTTTAAAAAATCTAAATTCAATCCCAAATACATGTGAAATCTTAGAGCAACTATAAATGTCCCATTTTTTAAATAAGATCCTAGGAGGGGGATGTTGAAAGAAATTAAACTATTTTAACCAACACATATGTTAAATAATAGTTTTTTCAAAATATTATTATGTATTAGATTTTGAAGGAGAATGTCTGCTATAATACAGTAAATTACTAGTGTAGCAGGCAGGGCGTCAAATCAATTTAGTGTTTACTTGCTGCCAAGACACTCAACAACAATGAAAAAAGCTTCATTAAATTTTGTAAACACTGTAAACATTTGTAACATTGAACATTGAATAAACATTTGAATTTGAATTTGAATGAATTTATTAATATTTGTAGGAAAGAAGTTCAGTATTGTAGATAATTGGAATTGCAAAAACTAGCACAGTTTCCCATCTTTACAGTCTGTCAAATTAGCCACTTAATTGATAAATTAATTAATAAATTAGACACCTTATTTGTATGTCTACTGTGTTGGAAATATTTTTGAGCGTTTTTTCAGACACACTGTGGTAAGCACCCAGCCCACTGATTTATTTATATAATTAGTAGTACAGTAGAACTTCGTTAATTCAGAATTCAAGGGACCCAAAAAAGTATTTGAATTATGCAAAACCTCTGTATACTGCTTAGTGGAAACAGATATACAGGGTGTACAACACAGCTAGTCCAAAATACTTTAAAGGTAGATTCCTGGCTTGATTATGAGTTGAGATATGCAACATCATAGTCTGCATTTTTTTTCAATATTTCTGACTTATTTTTTGCAAAACGCCGAAGTGTCGTTACAGTAACTTATAATATGAAAAATACATTCCTTTTAATACAAGTCAAATAAAATGATATAAACCTCCCAATTCCGATTGGAATTTTTTCAGGGTTTTTATTATTTTATCTAACTTTTATTGAAACAAATGAATTTTTCATAATCAATATAAGTAATTGTAATGATACTTCAGAATTTTGTAAAAAATAAGTCAGAAATATTGAAAAAAAAAACTTTGATATTGCATAACTTCATATTGGTCACTTCATATTGGTCATGGTTACTTGAACATTTTTGACTCATAATCAAGGCAGGAATCCACCTGTAAAGTATTGTGGACTAGCTCTGTTACACCCTGTATTAAAATGATAATTATAGTAGTCATATTCTCATGTTGAGTATGTGTTTTGATTTCAAGTAGCACATTTGTATTTACAGGTTCAATATTGTCGCTTGACAAATTAAGTCACTGACAATTTTTAGCTCTTTGGCCCGAATTCAGAGTATTTAAAGGCTAAGGTACGCCTTAAAAGCGTAATTTTCAGCACAAAATAACACTTATAAGGGGTACCTTAAATCATCTACTCTGAATTCGGGCCTAAATGCCTGAGATATATGAAACTAGGAAAACGGCAGCAAATCATTTAAGAAATAAAGATAAACAGAAGGACGGATAGGACAAACCTTGGTATACATATGGACTGTGCAGGAAATAATTAAATTTTGAATTTTTATAAATTTTAATTATAAATAAGTCTTCAAAATTAAAAATAATTTATAAACTGCATTGTGAAAGAACACTGATAAAAACATAAAATGGGTATCAAATTATAATTGTAATGAACCAAAACATATAAAAAAAATAATATAAATTTATTGCAACAACCATTAAAATCAAGTAAACTTACAAACAATACACATATATAATCATATCTTTTATACAACGCTAGCACATAAAATGGTTAGACATTTATATTGTTTCTTGTTTCGTAAACCCAAATATTGTAGACATTAACCAACTCTTAACATATAGAAAAACAATATCACAAATGTATTCAAGCAATCATTACATTGTTTTGTTGGCATCTGAGAAATATTATTTTGAAATCAATCAACACAGTTTATTAGGAAAAAATAAAACGGAAGTCTTAAGAAGGGATGATCAAATTTACTGTAAATATTTTAACGCTTTTTATACTTTAAAGGGTGTTTATTGATAAGCATTACTCAATCGAAAATTAATAATCTATTAATATTGTTGGTTGACTCTAAACTATCAATAAAATTTGCCCACAGTTATGCTATTTGAAAAACTAATGACAGAAAAAAAAATCGCTTAAATAATGTTAGCTACGAAATAATGCAGAAATTTATTTCCCATCACCATAACTGTATTTCGGGGCAAGCGGCGACGGAGCCATTAAAATAGAGGCTAAACCAACTCTCTGCAGATCGCTGGGCAGGTCCAGAGAGCGCCTCTTGGGCAATGTACTACATACTGATCTGGAGAAGCCAAGGGAGAAGGAGTATAAGGCAATGGATTGGAAGAAGTGGGAAGGCATCATCCAGGATGGTAGGGCTTAACGGCCATCAGAAGTAAGCTATGAAATAAATAAATTTAATGCGCAGCGTTTTATCGATAGGACAATCTTAATAGGCAATACATATTCTAGGGATAGATTTCATACCGATTCTCCTGATAAACTATATTGTTCTCTAAGAAAAGATAAATTGTGGTAAAATTTTTTGAAAAGCTAAATAAGTTATTACATTGAATATATACATACGTAAATATTTAGTTCAATGTCAATAAAAACATTTCTTCGATAATCGAGATTGAAAATTTTTAATTCAGCCTTTTGTACATAGTCACACTTCTAATCAATGATATAATAAACTGTAGATACGTTACAAGTGTGAAATCGTGTCAAGTCAAAAATAAGGTTATTGCCTTACTTGCATTCGTTATCGAACGGAAATTCTTTGTTATTGGATGCGACGGTACGCCGAAAAAAGAGTCCCATGGAAAAAGGAACAGACTATAGTACACTATCGTATTATAAGAATGAGTATGTTATTTTAGTCACCGTGACTTCAAATTACCAGATTTTTCTGCATTTGCTACATTTGAAATCAGGATAGTATGAGAATAACTTGTCTATTTATAATACGTTAATGCTTCTAATAACATATCATTCTAAGGCGTACCAAAGCATATTTCAAATACATTAAATAATTCTACAATTATATCTCTCACTCTTATTTGATTTCACAAGAAAAAATATTTCTCATTGAATGTTCCATATTTTCAAATCAATCAACTGAGCTTATCCAATCTGGGTAGGTATGTATGTATATATCTGTGTAAATTTGAAAATATGATTTTTTCAAAGGCCTACTTATTACATACATCAAGTCAGATGATTTCAGAACAATATTTCTCAGGTGTCTTTCAACTTAAATAAAACAGCACATAATAAAATTAACTGGACAAAATATAATACAAAATTCAATAATTGGACTAAATATGGATATATATCATAATTACATTCAATAGTCGGCCGGGTTGTAGAACGACGGCGTACCCTGTGGCAAAGAAAAATATATTTTAGCCACAAAATATAATATGTATTGTTAAATCTATCAAAGGGACAGATTAATGTTTTAATCATTGAGCCTTGAACGTAAGTACTTACTCATCGTCAATGTTGAACCGAGTGAAAAATATTAAGGTTAAAAGGAAAATGCGTACCTTTTAGTCGCAATCATTTATCCCTGCAATAGGTTGCTTGTAAAGTAAAAATTAAAGATTTTATAAACCCTTAATAGCTGATCTGAAATTCAATTGCTTTTATTGGACTTTTTATACTAAATTATTTTTATTCACAACTATGAAAACATTCCTCATTTCCTGTAAATTTAATAGAATAAAAAAAAACAGTTTATTCTTGGGAATTGGTGCGATTGGATTGAAGTGAAGTTTTGAATAAGCATAATTCATTATTGAAATATATGGCTTGCTAGTGGAATTGAGATCCAAGAAAAAATATATATGTATATATCATCTTTTTAGAGGTAAAACTCACTAACTGATATATCGCCTCTTTCGAGATAAAACTTACTAACTGGAATATTGGCCAAAATGAGGTATTAATACGAATATTCCGTGACTATTTACTGTTATTTAGTGGTAAAACTCGTATATTGGACATTTTCAATAATCTTCATATCACATTTTGAATGTTTAAATCTCGTTGTATGTTGATATTATTATTGATTAATTATTTATTAATAATCTTTTCCAACGAAGGCTAGCAGTTAATTTAAAAATGATTCTGTCTGCTCTGATATACCAATACCTAATTATTGTAATTGAAACTGATTGCAAATAATAATGTTTCGGTTTATCTGATTTTAAACATACGATTTATTGGCGTTGATGTGTAGAATAAATGATATTCACCTGTTCGTTATTATTATTTGGGGCTCCGGGCACGAAGTATGACATGGGTGCAGGACTCTGCAGCGACGCTCCTAACACTTCAGAAGCGGGGGGCAAGGGTTTCATCGGGGCCCCGCTTGGATTGAAAACGTCCACGTAAGATTTTTTGATGTCTACAAGAAGTAATTTTAGATAATTAGTACAAAAATAAAGTGTATTGATTTCAATTATAATTAATATAAATTAACTTTGTTTAAAACCGCTTATTTATTGAAAAAAATCAACATGTTTCAAAGCCAATGTCTTCTTCATCAGGAAAACAAAAATAATATTTAAAAATCGAAGTATAGATCAAAAGTTATATATGGAAAATAATAATATAAAGTACCTAATTAATATGAAAATAAATTTAAAAGATAACTATTTGCAAAAAGGACCTGATTATTTATAATATTCAATTTACTATTTACACTCTTTCTTATTTCCAAAATTTCTAATTTATCAAATTGTGATTCTGTATTGATTTCATTTGAATTAACCTTTGTTCTCCGGCACTGTAAACTGAGTTAACATTGCGTCCAACTATGTGAATATTTCTGTAAATATACTAAATACAGAGTTCATATTCATATTCCTCTAGGGTAAATTTATGTATTCAATAAGATAACAATATATAAGTTTTTACCGGATCTGAATAAAATGTTTTCTCAAAGAAACGGATGTTGATTTGTCAATACTGTAGAGGGGAGGGGAGTGGTGCAAGAAGTGCAGTGTATAGTTCACAGAGTGTAGAGCACAGTGCACAAGGCACCGGATCCAGCCGATTGCCGAACTTGGCTCTTTAGTAGAGCTGCACAGCTGGGTCAGACATATTTTACGCCTTTAAACTGTCATTTGTGACGATCAATGTTTTTTCTCATTTTTACTATCTTAAACTGGGGGATTACGAATGTCGAATTTAAAAAATTAACTGCGTGAATTGATGGACGATTCCATTAAATTAACATACGTCTTCCTTTCTGCAGTTTGAATATGTTGGGCACTGGCGTCACGCCTTGTGGAGCTCCTGCGTTCGATTCGGCAGGCGTTGCGAAGATTGCTGGCGGAGGGGTGTGATTGGCCTGCTGCAACTGCGGCTGATAACTAGAATGATAAGAGAAAAATGTACACACGGGTTACGTTACTGGATTCATATTCTTCAATGTCGCCACAGTCCAAATTAAAGAATGGCTTCCTCAATTTTCCGCCTTCATTATATTCGGTCGTCTACAGCCTATCTCTAAATCATCCTCACATTGTCTCTCCCCAGTGGAACCTCGCTTTTTTTTAAAATAGAGATCGTATACCCTTTTGATTATTCATCCATTGTATGTATTATGCCTATCTTAATCAGATCATTTTAATGTGAATTAAGAGCAAGGAGACCAAATTTTAGACTACGTAATATATGAAATTGTTCATGAATTAAAAAAAATCTGCAAACACAGCATTTAGATAGAAAATACGCATGCGCCCTTTATGACAGTATATTATTTTCAGTTTACTCTTATTTGACATTTCAGTAGAACCTCGATAATTCAAAATTCAAGGCACAAAAATATAATAAAAAATTGCGATGCGATTGCGAAATTCACCAAAAATCATAAAATTCATGAAAAAGCCATTAATTTTCTGAAATGATTTCGAAAATGCAATATTTATTATTCTAATATAACAATCGTGACATTTCCATTACACAACTACCTGATATTGACATATTTGTTGGTCTCACATGAGAAAAAATTCGAAATATTTTTTTCAATTTCATAAAATTTCTAAAAAATATTTTGAATTACGAATTATCAGGGTTAAAAATTTAGAATTATGGTGAATATTGAATAATCGGGGTTTGACTGTATTACAATATCAACATAACCTGGAGACATCATAATAAAACCCTGGAGTCGGAGAGACAATGTTGAAACCCTGAGAGTTGATCTCTATAATTGAGTGAGGGTTCTTTGACAGAATTTCGTCACCATACCGGATTCTCCACGCTACAGGTTCACACATATGATGCAGATTTTTTTTTATATGCTTGGATTCATCAAGATGTTGTTGGAGCGATAAATATGAATTTTTGATTGTGTGTTAATTACATCTGGGCATGTCCTCAGAGCTGAGTGATAGTAAACTGCGTATGACGATAACCATATTTTTAACATTGAAAAGTGGAGTCAAATAATGAGAGGAAAATTTTGTAAGACATTAGTTATTAGTTATTAGCCAGTTCCCTGATACAATTCTTGTATTAGGGAACTGGCTTTCTCGAAAACGGTCCAAATTATTTTAATCACAATAACAGGTTGGGGGTTTTTTGGGTCCAGAAATCAATCTGTCAGAGATCAATCATCTTTAGAAAATCTCATTTTCAATCAGAAATCATCTTTAGAAAATCTCATTTTCAGGCGTTTTTAAAATTATTCTTTTCCAAAATGAAAAATGATAAGAGTGACATCTATCTTTTTATAAGATTGATACCTGGTTGACGGAGCGAAGCCCAGATGAAAAATGACAACAGCGAAATCTACCATTTTATTAGGAAAATACCACAACTAAATAAAATAAATATGTTCGGGCAAATATCTTTTGGTAGTCTTTGGTTATGGGCTGTCTAGATACACATATGTATATGGATTCATGATTCTCTGTGTACCAATGTCAATATTGACTGGAATCACATATTCTATGGTCACCACCCCTTAACGGACAGCTCAATTTAGGCGGCAGTCCGAAAATTTTATGCGATACATTTGTGCGTGTATTCTTCTTGTGTATCGTGTTTATTAGGTAAACTGTAAACTGCTTGTAAGTGGCAGAATATCAGCAACGGACTAAAGCAAACATAATCATGATGACGGATCACCGGAAGAAACTGGTAGATGGTAATTTCACAAATCTAGAGAATTTTAATGTACAAACTTCCAACAGAAAGTCAAAAGTCGGAGCATTTTCGAGGTATTTTACTCGGACAGAGTATTTATTATTATAAAAGGAATTTGAATTTGTCAAATAAGATGCAAAATATAAGTAGATTATCAAGCCAAGATTGTAAAAAGTATGAGCATTTGTAACATAAAATAAATAAATAATTGCAAGCAGATGCACAGGGTGTCTCGTAACTAGAAGCAAAAACTTCAGAAGAGTCTTCTTCATACAATTTTTAACAGAAAATATTTTTTGGGTGAAATGTCGGAGATAAACGACATAAAATTTTGGATTTTTTTTCAATATTTCCGATTAATTTTTTGTTAAACATTAGACTATCATTGATTTATATTGAATATTGAAAATTCTTTCACCTTGATACAAATCAAATAGAATGATTAAAACATTGCAGAAATTTGAAGAAAATATTATTTTGAAGGTTTTTGTCATTTTATTTGATTTGTATTAAAGCGAACAAATTTTTGATATTCCACATAAGTTACTATGATGATAGTCCAACATTTTACCGAAAATAATGAAAAAAAAATGCAAACTTTGATGTTGATTACCTTTGTAACTGTCGACATTTCACTCAAAGAATAATTTCTATTAAAAATTGGATAAAGAGGACTCTTCCGGAATTTTATATGATATACTCTGTGTGTTGTCAGAAGAAATTTTTTCAGATAGTGAAGAAAGTATGTGCCTTGAAAATAGAACAGACGATTTTGAGATTTTGTGTTGTTTTTTTGATGACTAATGTTAATCGTGATATCTTCTCTGGAAATGAAAAATATGTTACCTGTTATTATTATTAGTATTAGGCCTCAAGATATCAGACATTTTAGGCGGAAGCGTTAATTGTGTTTGTTGCTCATCCTCATCAGCGTCCAAGTTTACCCACTTGTTCTTATCAGAATCCCACAAAATCTGAAACAAATCATTCAATTGAATACGCACTGAAAAATCAAGGTGTTTTAGAAGTAATGAATATGGCTCATGTAGTTTTCATAGTTCACAGCATCCAATCGCCGCCAAAAATTTATAGACATGAACTAACGTAAATTTTTTAGTACACAATACTTTTGAAACGGTCAAACTAAAGTCTCTTAAAAAGTATATGTTGGTGGCGTTTTAATAGAATAAGACTTTTTACTTAACCCTTTCCACTCCAAGGCTTTTTGTTTTTATTCCACCAGCTCCATGCCCAAATTGCATTTTTTTGCGTTTTTTTTTTTGATATTATTTTTTTTATCTAAAACCTTTTATTTTGCGAGTTGTTACATGATATTCGACGATATTCTGAAAACAGCAATGTTGGTATTTCTGTATCTCGACAGTTAATATATAACATTCTAATGCCATCAATGTTGACGTTTTAAGTTTGACAGGTTTGAAATGAATGAATTCAATCAATTAAAAAGCTCTAAAACTTAAACAAATGTTAAGTTATTCACAATTATGAATAACAAGTTTTCTGATTGAATTCATTAATTTCTAACCCGTCAAACATAAAATGTCAATATTAACAGCATTACAATGTTAAACAATAACTCTCAAGATACAGAAATAGCAATATTGCTATTTTCAGAATATGGTGGGGTATAAAAAGCAAAGGCAGCAATATCCAAAAAATGAAATGTTTTGAGTGCAGTCACTGAGGATTACTAATTTAAAATGTACTGAGTTCTAGATTTTGTGTATCTATCTCTTCCAAAATCATGTTTCCTATAAAATTTTGAATTAAGTAGATTATAAATTAGTAATCCTCGATGACCGCATTAATTTTTTTTGGACATCAATGCCTTTGCTTTTAACCACACATTTTAATTCAATTCTAATCATTATACATAATAATTTCGGAAAAATTATTGTTCCGAATTATACATATTATAATTCTTAATTCTAATCATTATACTTAATAAATTTCGAAGAAGTATTTTTCAAAAAAATTCTGGGATGAAGCGAAGGTTTTGCCTCGCAAGTTTGGCAAATGCAGCGTATTTCTTTTCTCCTGTTCTTAATTTTTACATACACACATCATAATTTTTGTGCTTCCCCTTATTTGTAAATTAATAAATGGAGGGATTCCATCGAGATGTTGTATCTACTGCGGCCACGGATCTAAGATTTGCTTTGGGATCCCTAAGCAGGTATCTTTGGACTGTGATGTCTTTCAATCGTGTTTAAAAAAACCTAAGTAAAAAAAAAATTCACGTATTTTAAAATTATCTGCAAAAAGACATATTACAATGTCAAATGACATTCATTGGAGTTGGTGGAACAAAGTAAACGTCAAGTGACACTCAACATTGGAGTTGGTGGAACAAAGTCAATATCAAGTGACACTCAAATTTGGAGTTGGTGGAACAAGTGACACTCAACATTGGAGTTGGTGGAACAAAGTCAACGTCAAGTGACACTCAACGCTGGAGTGGAAAGGGTTAAGAGACTCAGTTTGGAACGAAATTTTAAAATAATTATAAAAACATCTATTATAAAATGTATTATGTTTACTAGGGGATTTAATTATGCAAGAATTAATACTTTAACCGAGGTATAAATGTGTCTTAAATATACAAGAATGGGGACATTCTTTCGCTGTAACACAATCCCCTTTGTTAAAGAACCGGTTGAGTTCATCTCTGTAAATTTTTTTACTCTGTGGTTTAGTCGCAAATTGGTTAATTGTACCATATCTATTAAAGGTAAGGTCCAAGCATAAACTTACAGGCTTGCATCAGAAAAGCAGTGAAAATAATGTGAGAATTTTGTTATAAAAGAAAAGACAGAAATATTGAAAAAAAAAATGCAAATTTTGAAGTCACTAATCTCCTTTTACCCAATGTGTAAACAATATTTTCTATTCAAAATTAAATGAAGAAGATTCCTCTGAAACTTTTGCTACTAGCTACGAAACATTCTGTATACAAATATGTACATTTCAATGTATGCAAGACATATGCTATATCAAATGAGATTCTTACAAAATATGTTTTCTCCAAATGTATTTACCTGACTAGTTCTAAAGGAAGTGTTTTAGAATTGGTTTATATGATTGAATTCAACCACAAAAAAAAAGCACTGATTTAGAAATGGTCATGTAAAAAAGATGTTACGAACAAAAATTACAGAAAGCTTACAGAGACAAAGCTATTTATGTGGGAAACATGTATGTAAGTCTTTATAGGGTGACTCAGGGCTTATGACGTGTATGAGCTGGCTTAAGTGATGACTTTACACAATGCAATGTTTACCGATTCCATTATAAGAAGATCCATACACTATCAAATTTTTGAAAGTTGTATATGTTTAAAAATGTTCCAAATAAGGAAAGAAAACTTTGAGTATAGATGTCTCTAGCAGAGTTCCTTCAAACATTTGAATGCTTTTAGATTATTGCAAACTTTCATAGATTTTTATGAAAGTTAACAATAATCCAAGTCGGTAAACTGGCCCTAAGCAATTTGGGAAATTTACAAAAAATTTAATCCCTTCAAAATAAAAACAAGTTAAATTTTTGTAAAGCGAGGCAAAAATACAATTAAAATCAAAATATATTATAGTGAAAAGTGTGAAAATCAAGTATGTACTGTATTTCTAATGCAAAAATAAATTGTGAAACTTACCGATGGATTTTTGTCATCAGGTAGAATCATTTGATTTTTCGGCTTAAGTGACAACTTGTTGAAGATCCCCCCAAACCACCCAGAACTCTGGTTCTTTCCGGAAGGAGGTGGAATGTTCTCCTTCTTTTCTTTCTTCTGAGTATCCGCCTTGTTCTGCGGCTGGGCGGGGCTTCGGTCTTCGAGGCCGTGGTCCTCGTCAAACACCGATTTTCCTCGGCTTTGGTTAGCATTGGGCATGGAGATCTGCGGCCGAGGGGGCTCCAGGGAATCCACAACCTCTCGATCCTAGAATTGGATATGGCAAACAATACAAAAAGCGCATGAATTTAAATGGAATACAAACATATTAGTCATTAATTCTTCTGGTTTAATTTTTTGTTTTGTCAGCATTCAGAAGCTTCCAATTCTAAAGTCAATACTATGCAAATATTATGGACTATGATGCATCATATTTAATCAGCTATATTAAGTAGCAACAGTTTCAAGTAAAAAAAATATAAATGGAAATGTTTGTAATAAGTAATATTGAAATAAGTTAACAACAGATAAACCGAAGACGAAACTCTAAACATGTAGTTATAATCAAACCTTTATTTTAACCAGTTATTTAAGATATGTATCTCATTGTATCAATACTGTTGTCTGGTACCGATGGTTGCCCGTCGAATGGCAAAAATCACTTTACCAATCATCGATACAATCTGATACAAGTCTCAAATGACGATTATTGTGTTATTAGTTAAAAAAGCATCACTATAAATTTGATTCTGACAGTATTAAAAGTATGAAAAAAATAAACAATCATTCCGTCATCAAATAAACTAAAATGTAATGACTGTTCAGCATTTTATAATGGTAAAGTGGCACGAAATTTTGATATTGGGAGCATTTAAGATGTGTCACTGATAATATTTTTTTGGAATTTGCGAACCCTCTTTTGGAAACAGACCACATGTTTAAAAAAGAGAATGGTATTGAGATTCTCCATGTAAATAATAGAGGTCTTAGATTGGATAACCAATTATTTGATATATCCCCCATTTCGGTATCTAATTGTCAATTATCCCCACCATAACTGTAGCCACGACCCCATTTAAAAATTAATTTGTTTACTAAAATAAGTATTGGATATTTAGTATGCGTCCATCCTGAGAAAGATACAGTGGTATCGAAACCGGTAGATGTAAAGTTACTCCAAGTAGTTTTTACAAAGTTGTTAATAAGTAATGTGAAATCACAAGTTAGTAGAAATTTCTGTGGTACGACAAATGGTACACAATTGGAACTACAAATTAGTGAATATATTTTTTTCATGTTGTTTTTAACATCACATTAAAATATTGTGATCTTTAAATGAAAACATGTAAAGATATGTCTCATCCATAATTCACTGTATACTAAGTTGACACTTCGTTTGCTGTTTGTTTATGATAAAAAAAATGGCAAACTCCAAAGTACACACACGTACTAAGTGCGTATATTATTATTACTTTTACACTTTAACACTCTTCTTACAATCACAATTCTTCACTATCTTTTTATCGACTCATTGAATTGATTGGAAATAAATGGATAATTATAAACAGTAATAAATGTATAATCATTGAATTGATTGGAAATAAATGTATAATTATAAACAGTAGTTGCCTTTTTATGTATTGCTTAGTGATGTTTAAGCCATTATTTTAACCGGATATTTTCGATACAGTTATTTGGGATTTGTATCTGATTGTATCGATGATTGATAATGAAGATATCATTGTTATCAAGTACCGATGGTTGCCTGTCGAATTGCAAAAAAATTAGTCGCCAATCATCGACCAATCAGATACAAATCTCAAATAATGGTTAGTGTGACACCGGTTAAAATACCCTCACTGTATCGCTGTAAAATGCAAAACTCATATGCTTATTAAATAGTGCTAGGGATGCTATATTTCACATATCATAAATATACGAAACATACAATTGGTCATGTTGTATTAATCTGAAGACAATTACTAGAGTGCAGCAACGAGACATCACTTGTGATGGGTGAAACTGATGGTACGACCACAACCTCAAATACTTGAGATATTGTAGAATATTAAAATACATATTGAAAAAATCTTGTATATCTTCGAAGAGATCCTTTGTTTTTGTTAGTTTGCTTGAAAGGTGGGGACATTAGTACGAGTCAAATTATTACATAAATATATGAATTAAAGAAAAACCACACTTTGGAAATTTTAAAAATTTATTACAATACCGAAAAGCAGTTTTTACATATTGAACATATTAATTTTGGCCACTACTACTATGAAATTTTTTGGGTAAATTTGTACTTTGGAGTCTAGTTATGAACATGATTATTTTAAATACAGGACTATACATAATAATATCAAAATGTAGTAATCTAAAAGGCATTTTTATATAACAGTAAAATGTGCACATTGAAAAATACAAATATCATAAATGCTTAGCTTAATCTAACCAAAATTCATTACAATCAGTGTTCCCTCCAAGCTGCCGATATGCCCCTCAGTTTGTGAAATGTTGCCGCGTGCTACACATAATATTCCTTGCATTATTCTGATAAATTAATAAACATTAATAATAAAACATGATTTTTGATTTTGATTTAAAAAAAAATAGAGATGTGAACACGGAATACACGTCGCATCAATATTCTTACTACATATTTTCAAATAAAGCTAAGCACTTGAGCTATGAAAATAGCTTGCTGGTGTCCTGGAATGGGGCTAGAACCTGCGACCACTGGATCACTAGACGAAAGTGATAACAACAAGCTGTTTCCTAGTATGTCTTTGAAAGGGGTTTATATTTTTTAGTTTCAGTGTAACAAAATAGGTCTGCCCACAATCACATATTTTATTTAAAAAGTTAATGATAGTGAAGTTTTATTCAAGGAAAATACGTATATTGGAGCACACAAAAAGAACAGTTAACAGTGTAAAATAGTAAAAAAAAAATAGAGGGAACATTGACTGTAACAATAATTTTTAGAATCTCTACAATATATAATAGATGTGTTTAATTAATCTTTATGCAATAAATCTAGTGTAGAATTTTACAAATTTTCTTAATGTGAAAACACAGCAAGATCTAATATAAAAGGCAAAATTGAAAACAATATTGCCAAATGCTGTCTCAAAGGCATACTGCCATATAATTCACAATGTCTACATTATATAATATGTATTGTGTTATTTAAAATATTGTTTTGAGACAGTTGGAGATCAGATGTATGGTCCGATGAAATAACTCAAATGTAGAAGTCTAATTTACTACAACAAGAAATATTAAATGTTATATATATAAAACTGTAATGTTCACTATTTGTAGTTAATAAAATCCACATATTTCACAGGTGCACCATTAAATTGTAGTAATAATAAATTATTTCACGTATATTTCAAGTACATCTTATTGTCACTTTGAACAAATTTAAATGTTGGACCACTGAAAATGTCTGTAAATAATGTAAAAGAAGCAAAGCAATCTAAAGTTACAGCAATCCCCCCCGAAAATGAATGTATTTAATTTAAATTTAAAATTCAGCAATGCTTACCTAAATGTAACCTTTTTATTTTTATATTTGATATTAATATGGCGCAAGATCCATATTTGTCTTTCACAGCAATACATTAATCAGAATTACATTCAGATGGTTGACTGGTGATTTTTAAAAGTACAGTAGAACCCGGTTAAATCGCATTTCAAAGGATACAAGTTTTCATTTCAAATTATGCGGAACCCCGTTAATTCGAAATTTGAAGAAAAAAAAATCGCGATGCAAATCTGAAATTCGCCAAAAATCGTAAAACTCATGAAAAAGGGCAATAATTTTGTGAAAAATGTCTATATTTTCAATGATATAATAAACTTTAGATACGTTACAAGCGTGAAATCTTGGCATCTCAAAAGTAAGGTAATTGCCTTACTTGCACTCGTTATCGAACGGACCGAAACAAAACGCAGACTGCGAAAACTACTCCAAAAAAAAAGTCCTGGGGAAAAAGGAACAGAGTATCGTACATTATTGTAAGAATGAGTATGTTATTTTAGTCACCGTGACTTTAAATTACCTGATTTTTACGTGAATACTTGATTATGTGATTTGTTGTCTCTTTCAATGCAATATTTGCTACATATGAAAGCCGGCTAGTATGGGAATAACGTGTCTATATTATAATATGTCAATGTGTATTTTTGTATATTTCAAGAAATCATTTCGAAAATGAAATATTTAAAATGCTAATACAAGATCGCGACATTTAAGTTACTAAAGTACCCGATATTGACATATATATTGTACTCGCTTGCGAAAACAATGTAAATATTTTTTAAAATTTCAAAAATATTTCGAATTATGTGAATTAAAATGTATCGATTTATGGCAAAAGTGACTGAAAATTATTTCAAATTACAAATTACTGGGGTTGTCGAATTATCGGGGTTCATCTACTATAAAATTAACATTTTGGGATTTGCAGGATTGAAAAATTTCGAATAACGGTGAATTTCGAATTAACGGAGTTTTATAGTATATAGAACTCGCTACAACACGAAATGGTATATCGTAGCAATTTCAAACTACATACACAGTTAAATCGGAAGGGTCTGGTGTCTGCATGTGCCACCGATATCAGCGTCGATCAAAAGTCCTCTGCAGATGCTTAATTAGATTTTTTTATTTCACTAATTTCAAATGCAATCGACGACAATCTATCGCAAAGAAAATGCAACTGCCAACTGAACAAACCAGATAATATGCAATGATTTATCATACACACGATCGAAATTTGCGCATTGGTTTGCACAGATAAATCGTAGCGATATATTGTTACTGTGTAGCAGGCATAATATGGATTGAATTGAAAGTGAAGTAAGCAGGGTTTGATGTACTTTATGATGAAGGATGAAAAAAATGACAAGTTAATAATGCAAATAAAAAAATTAATGATAAGCTAATATGTAAAGAATTTTGGAAACATATTTTATGAAATGGGAGAGACAGATTTGTACTGAAATTAAAAAAAAGGTGCAATTTAGGAATCTGTATTTACTTATTTTATTTTTATTTAATTTTTTTTTTATATATTTATAACAAACCAATTGCCACAGAACTTATATATTGCAAACTGTGAAAAATTTTCACAAAAATAAATAGGTAAACGGATTAGAAAAAAAATACCAGTCTTCATAAATGTAACATACACAGGGTATAACAGAGCTAATATACTGCACTTTACAGGTAGATTCTTGCCTAAATTGTAAGATGAAAATGTTCTAATATCAAATGGCTATGGATACAAGCGCCTTCAAATTTTCAATATTTCTGACTTTTCTTCTGTAAAACTTTGGACTGTATGTAAGAAACTTATAATGAATATTAAAAATTCATTCCCTTTAATGCAGTTCCAATAAAATTACATATTAAAATTCTGGTTCAAATTTCTGCACATTTTTTTTACTACAATATAGACTTCTGAAGCATTGTGGACTAGCTCTATTACCTCCTATATAAAACATATTATCAGTACAAGCTGATCATATGGGATGCTGAAACATATTTTGAATTTCAGAAATAATCATTAAAGCATTTTTTAAACTAATATTATATGTTAAAAAAATTCAAAATGGTTTAATTATTTTTATTGAAAAAAAGGGCAAACATCTTGCCAAATGTATATCAGGATTAACTAGAAACTCATGTACCCTTACTGAGATCTTAAAAATTACTTTTGTAGAAAAAAGATATCTCTTTTCAATATGTAGCTCAATACTCTGATCTACAACAAAATCAACCTATAAATTAGATATAGAAGAGCAATAATACAAGGGCGTATTGAAAAGTAAGGTCTCCAACTATGCCATTTCCGAACGCGAGGTGCTAGACGAAATTTGACAACAGCGCTGCATTCCTTGGTTCCCCCACCACAGTGTAGAACCATTGGGACGCTTAGTCGCTGCGTAGCAGTCGTTTAGGGTGGAGCTCCCGCTTAGCTCGTCTGCCAGGTGCGAACTGCGCTCAGTCATTCGATTTTTGAATGCAATAAAGTTTTCTCCGAAAGACATTCATCGCCAGTTAGGTGAGAAGTGTATGGACATAAAATAACGTGCGGAAGTGGTGTCGGGAGTTTTCTGAGGGCCGGTAAAATGTCCACGATGAGCAGCGGTCGGGGCGGCCGAGTTTTCCGGAAACAACGGCGGCTCGAATCAACGAGATGGTGTGCAATAACCGGAAAATAACCCTTCATAAGATAAGGGAAGGTCTTAATGAAGAGTGTGGCTACTTCTCCATGCAGAATATTGTGTCGGAGGTCCTCGGTTACCACAAGGTGTCCGCCAGGTGGGTCTCTAAGCAGCTCACCGATGAACACAAGAGAAAGCGCGTGGAAAGTGCCACAGAATTTCTCTGCTGATATCGACTATCCTCCTTACAGCCCGGATGTTGCCCCCAGCGACTACCACTTGATTCTTGCTCTCAAAAAACACCTCGGGGGACAGAAATTCAAGTCAGGCGAGGAAGTGCAAGAAGCAGTCATCAGTTGGCTTCGCGACGCGGCGGGAGAGTGGTACGACGCCGGCATTAAAAAGCTGGTTACCAGGATGCAAAAAGTGATTGATCTTCAAGGCGACTTTGTAGAAAAATAGTTTAAATGTTCAAGCTTTCCAACGATGTACGCATAGTTGTGAATAAATTTGATTTTCTATGAAAAAAAAAGGAGACCTTACTTTTCAATACGCCCTAGTAATTTCATTTCAATATGACAAACTTTAGGGTAATTACATGCCGAAGCACCTCCTTATCCATAATTCAATTCACACAAGTAAACAATCGAACGGAAGTGGCACGAGAGACACGATGAGCTGAGGCAAACTGGTTTGACCAATCACGAGCCAGATCACGTCGAAGCTTGTCGTTGACCGCGATGTAAAAACAAAATATTTTGTTTTCACGTAAGCATAAGCAAGGTAAACCCCCAAGCAGCCTACGATGAATCGCAGTAAGGTATCCTTCGGCATGTGCGTGTGTGTCTATTAGCGTGCATGTTTTACATGGAGGTGACATTGAGGTAGCGAGCTAAACTGCGATCGTGAGACATCTTCGGCATGTAATTACCCTTAGATATGAAATAATTTTCCTTTGCAGTAACTAAGTGATAAATTGTGTGTATTCTAAAAGACATATAAGTTTCTGGTTAAGGATTTTTTTAAATGTTTCAAGATATTGAAAAACAATTATAAATCACCCCATTTTTATCTGTACTATTAATTAATATACCTATACATAATACATGATCAAAAGGTTACTTACTTCAATTAAAATAATTGAAAAGCGTGACGAAATAAGCAAAAATTTATTGCCATTTTCATACACTGTATATGTATATATTATTATAATATTATTTGAAAATATCACAAATTCACACATACACATATGATGGAACATCAAAAAACAGATGCATACTTAAAACAATACATGAAAAATTTATTTTTTGTCGATATGTTCGATAATAAAAGGAATTTTAAAAAATATCACAAATAAGCAAAAAATGTATGTTTGTCTTTATGGCTTCAACGTTTAAAAAATATTTTTAACACTTTCAAATAGGGCTGGCATATTCCAAATACGTTGCCAGCAGAAATTGCATATTCAGAGTGCGTAAATAGGCCAGCCAGAATAAATCAAATTAAATTACCATCAATGAAAGCAATTATCACAACAAATTTAAGAACGGTTTATTCTTCTTGTAAATTAATACTGTATTTAAAATAAATGTGCTTCAAAATATTATAGATATATACACAATAAGACTAATTTCTATGATCGCAAAAGCAAAATTAAATTTTTTACAGACGATAACCACATTATATACTATACAATCAATCTCAAAAATGCAATCACACACATATAATGACTGATCACAGATATGCGAACCAATGCGAACCAAACAGTGTTTTGATATTTTAAAACATTTGTATTTGGAATTCACTATTATGAATAAGTTTCTTGAAAACGGCATATTATTTTTCTGCTTTATGTAATATAAAAGATAGAAAAATAAATGAAATAGAGAGATAACCTACACTATAAACTTATTTCTCCTTGAGACTGATTAGTATAAATTATTGAGTGAACAAATGAGAAAATTACAAGAACGTTGTGGTCAATATTTCAATGATAATAAACATTTTTTAACAAAAACAAATGTGGCATGTTAATATTCTTACTATTTTCAAAAGAAGCTGTGAAGAAGTGTATGTACGTTCAAGTAAATAATAAATATTACTTTATCTGAAAAGTAAATTAATAACAAAAAAGTTCTTTGACTTTATTATAAAAAAAAATACTTCAAATTTTTCAATGTTTAACAAAAATTGTAATATTGAACCACAAAGTCAACAATCCAAGGTTTTACACTGGTTCGTCTATACTAAAAGTTCTCAGGACGGACATTTTTTTTTTGGTTACATTTATTTTTTCTGTCTTCGGTTCCAAATGATCCCCAAAAGTCTGCTTGTACGTGATCGGTTCATCTATATTGAATGTTTTCGTTATCTTTTTAGACGAGAACTCTCTTCTTTGAATCTCCAAATCGTTCTGTCTCTTCGCGAGGGCTCTTTCAAAGTTGTCGAGGCTTTTTTCAATGGTTTTTTTGAGAAATTCTTGCTGATTCGTATCAATTGATGAGATTGAGCTATTTTCTGTGGAGTTGAGATCTTCTTTGGAGAACTGTTTGTTTGGGTTTTCGGGCGGCGATGCCGGAGAATCAATTGGAAAAGTGCCTCCAAATATTAGAGGCTTGAACGAAGCTTCCGGGTGGGTTTTCGTAACGCTTGAATTTTCTTCGAGGCTCGTTTGCCTGGCCCACATGTCTACAGTGTTACTAATTAAATCTTTTCTTCCCTTCCTTCTAACATAGTGATTGAATCTCTCGGAATCCTTATCGTGTTGAATATTTTTATCAAAGTCGAAACCGAAATGAGAATTTGCCAACTGTATATCCAAGTCACTGATTCCCAGATTTTTCTTTTTGGTCCCTATACCCGGCGACGAAGGCAAAGAGTTGACCGAAGAATTGTTTGAAGATAGATAAGTATTTTCAATGGAGTCGTAATTTCGTTCATTGCTAAGATTCCTGACGAGAGATCTCCGATTTCTCTCATAAGTGTATCCAGTAGAATTAGGTAGATTTGTATGTCTGTTTTCTGCAAACGCCGGGCTGGCATTGTCCTTCGTAGGATGGACCATCGCCGAGATCCTTTTCCTCAATATCATGTTGGGTTTGTCCGAGTCCTTTCCGCTCGAGTACGTCATAAGCGAAATGTTATCGCTTTGCTGAATTCTCGATGTTGTGGCTGGGCTCTGCAAAGTGGGTATTCCCAATGAGACATTTCCACTGTTTATCATCGTGTCTCCGAAAGAGTGATCGTTGGACAAAACATCCTCACTGTGATCGTTTGAATCAAACGTCGCAAAGGACGCACACGAAGAATTTAACGAATGTATTTGTAATTTTTTTAAACTAGTGTTCAATTTGCTCTGGGGACTGTGATTTTTGTGCGCAAAAGACGTTGTGGCTACATTGAGAGAGGAATCCGGGATGTCGTCAGTGACATGGGGTGTCCGTTGCTTTCTTAATAGTGTATCTTTTACATTACTTGTACTTACAATGTTCTCAGAAATTGGTTCCTCAATTTCCTTTTTTGGCTGCAGTTCCAAATGTGAAGGCAAGACATAATCAGAATCAAAAAAAGATTTTAATTTTGAGAAATCGAAGACTAAGGGGAGAGCAGAGTGAAAATTTTAACTACACAATACAAAATATGTCAGTACGTTAAGAATATATTTATTTATGTATGTATGAGTTTATAAGTTAATAAAAATAATAAATGGAACAGCTTTGGTCTATCAATAAAATATTAAGATTTGTCTACTTTCTCAACAAAAGGTAAGCTAAGAATATGTCCAATAAATATTTTATCTGTGTATATGTATACCATTGCAAGTGCATTCTATCTACATTTACATGCCAGCTAATAATACATATGGAAATAAAAACATTTGTTTTTTAGTTCTACAATTTTTAAGACGCGTTTCGCCTTATGAGGGCATTATCAATCGATTGATAACATCCTCATAATGTGATAAATATCTCATAAAATTTCATAGGTCATACCCCCAAAGCTAAATGACAACGATAAACAAAGGAGGAATTTTTAATTTT
>JADDOH010024317.1:0-13520 GCA_016648135.1 Agrypnia vestita
AATATATAGGATGTGCTACTCATAATTTTATATTATAGCCCCATAATTTATCATATAGCCTTGTAAATGCTACCGATAAATTTATATTATAGCCTCATAATTTATCATATAGCTTTGTATATGCTACTCACAATTTTTTATCATAACCTCATAATTTATCATATGGCCTTATATATGCTTCTCATTATTTTATATTATAGCCTCATAATTTATCACACAGCCTTTTTTTATATGCTACTCGTAATTGTAATACTCGTAATCAAAGGAAGAATTCTTCTGTCAAAAGGAATAATAAATATTAAAAAAACCGACACGAAGTACGTATTACTGATTTGAAAAAATTTCTATAATGCTCTCTGACCAACTGATTCGTAAAATAATTGAAAATGCTGCCCCTTCTCTGAAAATCTTCTCTTTTATAACTACTTGAAATTTATTTTTGCAAAACAAAATATAAAATTACAAATTTCAGGTGTGTTCCAAACATTTCTGCATTTAAAGTTTTCAATATTTAAACTATAAATTGTCAAGTTCTTACTCACATAAAATAATAAAGAAAACACTCAATTTTTTTCAATAAGTAGGTACATAATATAAAAACTGATACAATTTTGAAGACATTCTCATTATATACTGCATTGCCAAATTATTTGTTAAATATTTTGGAGGAAATATGTACCTAAAGAAAATCTCTGCATACTTAACTCAAAACTCGATTTTATTGACTCATTTGTTGTTCCTTTCGCCCACATATATAATTTTTTATTTCGAATAATATTTAATAATTAATTTAACGTTTTTTTTCTTTGCAAATTTGGCTGGTTGAGCGTGACAGTAGCTAATAATAATCGTAGTTAGATCATCATTACTCAGTAAAGCGAGGCCACACGTGATGGTATTTCCCGAGTTCATTAACATTGCCTATCTGAACAATGTGCTGGAATCAGCACATTTTTCAGGTAGGCAATGCAAATGTTAATATTAGGTCCTTACATATGAAATTGACGTTTAGTATGGGAGGAACATAAAGCCGATTTTTTTTATTATAATATATTTATTTAATCAAAGTATGTACCATTGCTATCTATGCACTTTTGCCATCTCATAGGTAGTTCATCGATCCCTTTACTATAAAAACCATTCGGACGGGAATCAATAAAATCTTTGAAGGCGGTTTTGACTGCCCCATCGGAGTTGAATTTTTTCCTTTGCAAGAAGTTATCCAAATTTCGAAAAAAATGGTAATCTGTTGGGGCAAGGTCCGGAGAGTACGGTGGATGTCTTAGACATTCCAATTGAAGCTCCTCTAATTTGGTAGCCGTCTGTTGTGCAGTGTGTGGTCTAGCGTTATCATGAAGCAGCAGTGGCCTAGAGCGATTAACCAGCCTCGGTTGTTTAGCAGCTAGCTTTTCCATCATGGTTTGCAGTTGCTGACAATAAACATCTGCCGTAATCGTCTGGCCAGATTTAAGAAAGCTGTAGTGACGACACCAGCACACTAGATCTCACCAGAACCTCACAAGTACTTTTTTTGGAGTCAATTTTCGCTTGGGGCTTGGTTTGGCTGGTTCGGCAGGGTTCAGCCATTGCGATGAGCGCTTCCGATTATCGTACAGGATCCACTTTTCAACACAGGTAATGATTCGATTTAAAATCCCTTCATTATTGTGCCGGTTGAGTAATGCAACGCAGCAGTCAACGCGCGTTTATTGATTTGCTTCACTCAATTCGTGAGGTACCCACCTTTCAAGCTTTTTCACCTTACCAATTTGCTTCTAGTGGATTAAAACAGTTTCGTCACTAACACCGCAGCCTGCAGCTAACTCGGATGTGGTTTGCGATGGATCCGCTTCCACAATAGCCTTCAATTCTTCATTATCAACTTTGGTCTCCGGCCGTCCACGGGGCTTGTTCTGCAGGTCGAAATTTCCAGAACGAAAACGTTGGAACCAAAAACGCACTGTGTTTTCTTTTGCGGCACCGTCGCCATACACATCATTAATCCTCCGAGCCGTTTCTGCAGCACTGGTGCCACGGTGGAACTCGTACTCGTTAATAACGCGATATTTCAAGTTTTTCATTTTATAAACTGAGTGACGCAAAGAAAAAAACAATTGAGGAAAAAACAAATGAATTATAATTTTCAAAACACAAATACATGAGTAAATAGCTGTATAAATTTGGATTTGGAATTCCTAACCAATGAGAAGATATTTGAGATCAAATTTGCCAGTACGGAAAAACGTCAATTTCATATGTAAGGACCTAATATAATATAATATTTGCAATTTTCTATAAGTTTATTTAAGTAACTTTTCAATATGCTCGTGTTATAAAGCGCGTTTATAACGTCACGCACACTTTAGAATATATTGATATTTATTTATGAATGAGAATATTAAAAAAATTTAAAACGCGAACTGTGGACTATAGATTAAAAATCTATTGATGTTTGGGCGTAACTCTATTAAGTATGCTATATAATGATTTATTATGGAAGATAATCACTCTCATATGAAATATCTTAGCTACTTATTATGCTTAATATATGAGATGCTTTATTTAAGCCTTATTCTCGATCTTCCACAGCGGCAGCCACTGAGATTTTAATAATAAAATTAGCTTCTGAGCTTTTCAACCCGAAATTTTGGTACTGAACTATTGCCACTGTACTTTTAAAAATTGGTGTGCTTCTCATTTTTTGAGTTATGCTATAAATTATAAAAAAAAATCTTCTAAACATCTACAGAAAGCTTTTGCTGATTTATTGCTACCGAGCTTTTGATACTATTCTTGTGCTACCGAACTATTTACTTGTATTTTTGCTACTGAACCTTTTTTTAAAATTTTCTACTGAATTACTGTTACTGAGCTTTTACTTTAAAAGTTCTTTTTAACTCTGCTCACCTTTATAAAAAAATTTGCTACCCAATATAATATTTAAATTTTTCTACTGTACTTTTGCAGAAAGCTTTTACTGCTGAAATCTGAAGAAAATAAATCAGAATACGGCCGATTGCCTGCGTGCCGGCTATAATTGGATTGAATATTGTACAAAATGATTTTTCTAGAATTGTAGAACCGTGAGCTTAACAGGTAAGCGAAATATAGGAACTTCGGAATGATCCCATCCCTATAATAATTTTGTGATCTGTCTGTCCGTAACTTCTTATGTCTACTAAAACTGTTTTTCTTTTCTTTTTTTTCTTTTTTTCCTCTTCTTTTTTTCTGATTCTTTATTATTATTTTTTTAAATAAATTAGTACTTAATCTTTCGGAATCGATATGTAAAAGTACCGTCATTTTTTATAGGGTAACGCTAACATGTTAACTAACACAAATGACATTGAAAATATTACGACCACAATGTGAGAAACATCTACAATCAAAAACATCTCAAAGCCGAACGATTTATGAAGCTCGGGAAAAATTAATTCTAACCATAAATCTATTTTGTGAAAAATTATCTTCAGAAAATTGGCATTCTGTACTTAATACGGAAATCCCCGAAATAAACTCTGTTAGCTTTGACAGAATCACAGAAAACAATATTAAATCGTCAAAATTTAAAAAATATATAAATACAATTCTAAATTTCGTTAAATTAAACCCCTGATAACATACGCTTGGCTCACTAATGTGTATATGGACTAAATAAAATATATCTATATCTATAAAAAAAATACCCCGATGACGTGGGCCTTAAGACATTTATAAAAAAAGAGAAATAATTTCACGTCACTAATAAAAAAGGTGAAGACGGTTATTTTAAAAAAGTTGGAAGAAACAAACAATAACAATAAAAAAAATTACAAGTAAGGAAATAATAGATATTAAAGTGTGAACGAAAACCTTGCAAATAAAATATCCAAAAATAATTATTCTCCCCCAATCAATCATCAAAATCTCTCAATACATAACAAACTAACAACATTCCAACCAGTTAGCTCAGAAACATAAAAAAATAATATATATTGAACTTATAAGTGGCATCCTCGCCAGGTTATAACGGTGTAAAAACCGAATTACTAATAAGAACAAGCACTTTATCATTTAACAAATTTGAGCATTCGAAGTGGACGTTTCCCCACTATCAATAAACAAACAACAGTCACCCCAACTTACAAGATAAGAAATCCTAAAGTTGTCAAAAATTATCGTCCAATCTCTATAGTCTATAACATAGCCGAATTCTATGAATAATTATCAAAAAATATATTTTATAAATAAATTAAAAATCAATTCTGTTTTATGACGGACCTGAGTACAGAAGATGCGATAACTAAAATCACTACAAATATTAATAATGGTCAGTCATCAAAAAAGTATTGACATATTCAATGATCTACGAAAGGTATTCGATAATAAGTATATCTTTTTACTAATTGAAAAATTGTGAAATATTGGTCTCGATGGAAATGTGTTATCATGGTTTAATAGTTATTTCACAAATCTTACACAACTAGTAAAAATTCGAAATAAATTAAGTCAGCGTGATACTATTACATATGGCATACCTCAAGGTATTGTATTAGGCCCATTATTATTAATTAGATTTTAAGTTTAAACCTAAATAGTAAGTATAAATTTAAATATAAACAGACAGTTGTCTCTCCAATTTACAAGACAGAAGATCCTGAAGATATTAATAAATACCGTCCCATCTTGATGAAGGAATCTGTAATATTTAAAGATTACCAAAAAACGACAAAATTCGAGAATTACAAGATCATTCTTAAATTAAAACTAGTGCAGCACAAAATCACTATTCTTTGTAGGAATCAAATATTTGAATTAACTACCCACAGTATTTAAAAATATTAAAAACCTAAATCGTTCAAAAGTGAGTTGAAAATATTAATAAAAAGGACTATCATTTAAATTCCAATATTTTTTTTAGTTTTGAATTTTTTCAATTCACTTCAATTTTTTTGTTACTGTACATTTTAATTATTTCCCTATCATATATTTTTTACAGAAGGTAGGTAGGCACATCTAATTTATTTACTTCAATTAAATATTTCATTTATACTTCTAACATATTTGTGATAGACTGAATGACATAACTTAGATTGTATTACACTTTAAGCGAACTCCCACTCTGAACACGAATTGTTTAGCTTTCTAAGAGAAGTAGTACGCACAATATTTTATTGTTACAACTATTAATATGTTTAATCTATTTCAAATATCACACTGTACTAAACTAAAAAATACATGAGAAAAAAATAATAAGTAAAATAAGAAAACAAAAAAAAATACAATGCATCAGTACTTAGGTGTCAAATATTATTATTTTAATATTTAAGTTAAGAGGCCCCAGTACAGGATTTTCTCATTTTCTTTTAATAATTTTTATTGACTTGCGTTAAAGCGAATAAATTTTTAATATAGTTACTGTAGTGATGATCCAACGTTTTACTGAACTCACCCGAAGTTTTTGTTACTAGCTATGTTGTTTAGAAATATATATCCATTAAAATTTACTGTAGTGTTTTTTCAGGTAGCGGAAATGGTGTGAAAATTGTCTCATATCTTTTTTTTGTATTATAATGTCTAACATTGATAGAATTTCATAAAATTAGAAATATTTCCTTTTCAATACAATGATTTTAAAATTTCTGCATGATGAAATAACAAGTTCTACTATTATTATGCATACAATAAAATTTTGAAATGATCGAAATTGCTTTAAATCACATATAATTAATCTTGAATTTTTATATCTGACAACCCTTATAAAAAAAATTGCAACACAATATGTTATTTTAATTTTTCTACTGGACTTTTGCAGAAAGCTTAAACTACTAAATTATGAAGAAAAAAATCAAAATATAGCTTATTACCTGAGTGCCAACTATTAGACTGAAATTTATACAAAATGAAATGGCTAGAACTATAGAACCGTGGGTTTGTAAGGGTTAGCGAAATGTAAAAACTTCAGAATTATCCGATCCCGATAATTATAATTTTTTTGTCTATCTGTCTATCCGTAACTTCTTTTACAAAGACTGTTCTTCAATTTAGTGTAGTGTTTTTTCAGGTTTTGAAATTTGAACGGAAATGGTGTAAAAATTGTCTCATGTTTTTTTTGTGATGTAATATCTACATTGATTGAATTTCATAAAATTAATATCCAAAACTAATTTGAAATATATCCTTTTCGATACAATGATTTAAAAACTCTTCTACTATTATGCATACAATAAAATGTTGTTGATCGAAATTTCTTTAAATCATGGATAATTTATCTTGAACCTTTCATATCAAATACACATGATATACATGAAAATGGTATTGATCGAAGTTGCTTTAAATCATGTATAATTAATCTTGAATCTTCAATATCAAATACTTCTTTATAAACAACATTAATTGAGTTAAATTTTTGAGGTGTTTTTCAAGTAAAGCTGAATTAAAACACAAGTGTAGTATACAAAGACCTTAAAAAAACCGTTTTCGATTTCTGCAATTCGCTAACAGGTATCTAAAAAAAGTTTTTAATTTTTACAAAAAAATTAAAAAGTTTACATTTCCGAAATTTTTAAATTATATAAATATTTATTAAAATATGATAATAAAACAAAATAAAAATTAAACTAAATAAATAATAAAAATAAACGATAAAAACTTTTATTATTTTTTTAGATAAAAAATTGCCTGTAATAGAAAATATTCTCTCACTAGCTAATGAACTTGGTTTTTACTTTCCATTAGGAATTCAAATAATACACATAATTGTTTGTCATTTTTTTATTCAATTCCTAAAATACTGAAAAATTCCACCTTCAGTATTTCCGGATTAAGATTCCTCGGAAAACCCATGGAAAACCCTCGGAAAAACCATAACTTCTTTTAGAACATTTCACCGTTAATAGTTTTTCAGTCTCCGATTTATTCATGATCGGAATCAGATTCCTTGTAAGAATTTAGATATATTTTACAGAATCCAGTGAAATTATACTAGTTTTTTTTAATTATAGCAAAATGGTTACCAATCTACCTTGCGTATTTAACAGGAAATAGTTGTAGCAAATTTCAATTTTTTTTATAATTCAAATAAGTTTCCACTTGTTAATAAATTGTGAATTGCTTTATAGATTGCATTTATAAATAAGCCTGTCAAAAAAATTTAAAAAATAATATTTATAGATATTGATTCTACAATCCATACCAGGGTTTCAATTTTATAAACCAGTTTTCGAAATTTATGAAAATGTTGTAAACCCAGTTTTTAAAACCGATAAATGGCTCGCATGTTCAATGTATTACTAGGTCTAACGTATTTTAAAAGCCATAATAATTTTTCCCTCTCTACAAAGAGATTCAAAATTGTATATGGTATTAAATAATTACATGTATTCGTTGATTTGAATTATTTAAATTTATAATTACGCCAACGTAATTATTTTAAATTTATAATTACGCCAACGTATTGTCCAAAGAATTAAAATAATCCCTAAAAAAAATATTTCAACACAAACTTTTAAGTCCCTTGTTCGAAAATTTGTGTCGGAAAATTTTCTACAAAAATAATGAAATTAATATTAATTATGAAATTAATAGTTTTTTCAATACAGAAAAGTCCTTGGTGTAGTTAAGAGATGTAAATTGCGAACTGAAAAAAGATTTTAACTTTTTACACACAAGGTTGATGCGACGGTTTCGCGTGCCGCCGCTGTTCGATTAATCACCAGGTAGTATATTGTGCGATTCTTTCCGCTCCCACCACCGACAGTTGACTGGCATCTGGTGCTATAAATAGGGCCCCAAACGGCCGTTCCGGCACATTGTCAGATTATTCTCCGAATCGTCTCTCCGCTCCAGCTACCACTACTGCACTACTACTGCACGATGGCGCGCACGAAGCAAACCGCCCGCAAGTCCACCGGAGGCAAGGCTCCCAGGAAGCAGCTGGCCACCAAGGCGGCCCGCAAGAGCGCGCCGGCCACCGGAGGCGTGAAGAAGCCCCATCGCTACAGGCCGGGAACGGTCGCCCTGCGCGAGATCCGCCGCTACCAGAAGAGCACCGAGCTGCTCATCCGCAAGCTGCCCTTCCAGCGGCTGGTGCGCGAGATCGCCCAGGACTTCAAGACCGACCTGCGCTTCCAGAGCTCGGCCGTGATGGCCCTGCAGGAGGCCAGCGAGGCCTACCTCGTCGGCCTGTTCGAGGACACCAACCTGTGCGCGATCCACGCCAAGCGTGTCACCATCATGCCCAAGGACATCCAGCTGGCCAGGCGCATCCGAGGAGAGCGCGCTTAACTTCATTCGTCTTCACCCACGCAACCAATGGCCCTTCTTAGGGCCCAAATCAATTTAAACGAATATAAAGCTTGGTTACATGTAACGTACACTGCACAAACAGCATTTTTTAAATAAAATTCTTGCCTTTCACCCGTGAAATATCATGGGAAATAATAATAACGACTTGCTTTACCTGACCACGAAACATATATTATGCTGCGCACTGATTGCGTCACACTTAAACTATCTAAAGTTTCATTTCCAGAAATAAACGGGTAGGTATCTTTCCTAATTTTTATTTGATTTGTCTGCGTGAATAAATTATTAATAAATTATTTACTAATTAAAAATAGAGTTAGAAATATTTATTTCGTTTGTATATTTTTCTTCGGTCAACATATATTTTTTTAAAAACCCATTCAACGATTTCTGAATCTTGCTTTTGTAGTACAATTGCATATAGAAATTTAGTCTTGCCTGGCGATTTAATCGTTTTAGGGTCACCAATTAAGAAAACTAATTTATTTTCTGTTTTATCGATATTTGCTATTTTATCCATTGCCACCAAATGAAGATAGTAAAATATTTTATTATTTTTAGAAGGCGATTGTTTTATCTGAAGACCGACCGAGACAAAGTTTGTGAAAGTCTTTCTAATTCAAAAATTTACCTTTGTAGTACCCACATTTTAGCTGCCGAACCAAATACAATAGGACCTTAACAATGAATGATTTTAGGAAGGAAATCGGGTCTTAAATGGCTTGGACCTTTTTTTGTCCTCGAAGAATGAACGGTTTTATAAGTACCCAACATGTACCCAGGCTCGTGTAACGGAAAATCAGTTCATTGGTCTCGGATCTCAGTAGTCTTGCTGCCGCATAATTATCTTAAAATTATACTTGAAGACTTAAATAATGTTGAGTGATATATGGTATATAATCAAAAGTTTTCGGTACGCCAATTTTTCAAATCAGAAATGTACTATAGAGAAGACTACAAAAGGAATTTGGTTCATTAGAAATATAAATGTTCGTGGTTGTTTTAAAGAATATTGACAGAGATCATCAAGATATGGAATAGTGTAAAATAATTCGAATGGTAGTTCTTTCATTATAGAAATTGTATAGTCATGATGGAGTCGAGTAATTCTAATTTACAGAGATTCATCTAGGGCAATCTGGAGAGCCTTTATCACGCATTTCATGTATATTATAAATAATAAATGTGTGCATACACACACGTTTATAATATATGTAAGACTTTCTCAATAAAATTAAACAACTTCGATACCTCATCATTATCTTCCTGAACATCAGTTTCAGTTTAAATAAGTCCAGGTAAATTATTAATTACTATCTGAAAAATACGAATTACAATAAAAATCATCACTAATTCGATAACTAATCATTACCTTCCTGAACACCACATTCAGTTTAGATAAGCCCAAGGAAATCATTAATTACTATCTGAAAAATACGAATTTAAATATAAATTATCAACAATAACGGGTCCATCTTTTGCGTAAACCTGGTAGAAAAATAATTGGCGGCCCTTAAAAGGGCCATTTGTTTATGATCGCTGGTTTGGTCTGCGCTCTCATGTGTTCAGTCATGGTGGTGGGGTCCAGGTCTAAGCGGTCTTCTGATATATTTGTAAGCTTAAGCCTTCTTCTCGGTCTTCTTGGGCAGCAGCACGGCCTGGATGTTGGGCAGCACTCCGCCCTGGGCGATGGTCACGCCCGATAGAAGTTTGTTCAGCTCCTCGTCGTTGCGGATGGCCAGCTGCAGATGCCTCGGGATGATCCTGGTCTTCTTGTTGTCTCGGGCCGCGTTGCCGGCCAGCTCGAGCACCTCGGCGGCCAGGTACTCCATGACGGCGGCCAGGTAGACGGGGGCGCCGGCGCCGACCCTCTCGGCGTAGTTGCCCTTCCTCAGCAGGCGGTGGATGCGGCCCACGGGGAACTGGAGCCCCGCCCGGTTGGATCGGGACTTTGCCTTTCCCTTCACTTTGCCTCCTTTGCCGCGTCCGGACATGGCTCACTGGAAGGGTGGGGTTATCGCGGTCGTACTGACGTTGGATAAGGTGGAAGTTCCTTAGCAGGCGAGCTTGTTAACGATGATAAACAAGAGCAGTCAGCAGGTAATGCGTAACAGACGACGGGAGAACGTGTTGTGATGCGACGGCAGCTGTTTCCCCCCTATTTACGTATTCCGAGAGCCGAGAGGAGCGCCGACCGACTGCACACTGAAGGGGAACCGCGCTAACACGATTGGTGCTCCACTGCGCAGGTGCATGCTCCCAACGCTGTACGCGTCTCTAGGAAAAATTATCTAAACTCAAGCCTGGTGATAATTCTCTAACTCACTCGATCTCTTTCTAGTCAATGAAACACACCTCAAACCATCACAAACTATAAACATCCCCAACTTCCACTGCTACCGTAACGACAGACTAACTGACAGAGGTGGAGGTACAGCCATATACATTAAACGTAACATCTCACACATAGTCACCCCCACCCCTACCACACTCCAACACATCGAATCGACATCAGTCACAATTTACACAAAACATTCAGGACCACTCCGAATCCACAGCATCTACAACCCACCCAAATACCTCAATACAAATGACCTTTCTCTGTTACTAAACGACGACACACCTACCATCCTAGCCGGCGACTTCAACTGCAAGAACCCGGCCTGGAACAGTAGACAGACAAACACCAACGGTAAATACCTCTTCAAATTTATTAATCAAAAAAACCTATCTTCAACAGCCCCAAACCAACCAACGTTCTTTTCTTCAATCGGATTCAGACCCGATATATTAGACATAGCTGTCCTAAAAAATTTTCATTGGTCTCATTCCATATACACAAAGAATGACTTGAACTCAGATCACAACCCTGTATTTATGGAAATTCTCGACTTCCAAAACCAACCGCAGCCCACTGAAAAAAAAAGACCTGTCAACTGGCCTTTATTCAAAGAAGTCATTCATGATAAATTCACAATTCCCCCACCAATCTCCACCTCAACAGAACTCGATGAAGTTATAAATAACTTCACCAACATCATCCAATCAGCTATGTCCGAGGCTACAAAGCCTCCTGCCCCCGAAACCCCACGCATATACGAACTCCCAAAGCACATTCAAACCCTCATTCGAGCCAAAAATAGAGCCAGACGACAATGGCAAAAATACGGCGACCAATCCGAACGAAGTCGTTCAAACCGCATTCAAGGACAAATCCGTACAGCTCTGAAATCTTACCGAAACCAAGAATGGAATAATAAAATTTCAACCCTCAAAACAGAAGATGGTTCCATTTGGAAACTCTCAAAATCCCTCAGATCCCCCAAAACCCCAATAACCCCCATTCACGCAGCCACAGGCCTACTCTACGAAGAGGATGAAAAGGCAGAAGCTTTTGCCGACAGCCTCGAACTCCAATTCGAACCCAACCACACCAGAGCTATAATCTCACATACCGAACGAATAAATCGCTACGTCAACAATATTCCCAGATCCCCGCCCTCAGACAATATTTACTTCACCTCTCCAGAGGAAATAAAAAAAATCCTCAAGACCAGGAAAAATAAAAAAGCTTCAGGACCCGATGGAGTCCCCAACACAGCCCTCAAACTTCTCCCACACCTGGGAATTATGTTCCTCACATTCATCATCAATCAAGCCTTCCGTATGCAATACTTTCCACAAGCGTGGAAAACTGCACACATAATCTTATTTCCAAAACCAGGCAAAGACCCAACTTTCTGTGCAAATCACAGACCCATCAGCCTCCTCTCAAATGTGGGGAAAATCTATGAAAAAATCATTTTAAACCGCCTTCATGACCAACCTGGTCTTCACATTGCAATCCCTGACGAACAACACGGATTCCGCTCAAATCACTCCACCCTCCACCAACTCTTACGTGTTGTTGAATTCATAGCCGACGGCTTCAGAAAACATCTCACCACCTGCGCCCTCTTTTTAGACGTAGCGAAAGCTTTTGATAAAGTTTGGCATAACGGCCTTCTTTATAAACTCCACCAATGCGACATCCACCCCCAATTATACGGAATTCTCAAATCCTTCTTGAGAAAACGAACCTTCAGAGTACGATTCTCTCCGAACACTCTATCTACTCCTCGATATATGCGTGCGGGAGTCCCCCAAGGAGCTATCCTTTCACCATACCTCTTCAACGTCTTCACTCACGACATCCCAAAACCCAAAGATAGGTACTCCAAAATAGCACTTTACGCTGATGATACAGCCATCCTCACTCAATCAACCCTAACTAGGGCTGCAAAAGACAGACTTCAGATCACGATTGACAAACTACAAAGGTGGTTCGACAAATGGAGAATTGCGATTAATCCATCCAAAATCAATGCTATCCTATTTTCAAGACGAAACAAAAAAATAATCAAATCAAAAACTAACCTTCAGATGGAAAACACTAAAATACCTTGGCAAAAATCCGTCAAATACCTAGGACTGACTCTCGACAAAAGACTCAACTGGAACGAACATATATCCACCATACTCACCACTGCACAAAAAGCCAAAGGTAGCATAAACTGCCTACTAAACAAACACAGCATCCTCCACACAAACAACAAAATACTACTATACAAAGCACTAATCAGACCTATAATCACCTACGCCAGCCCCATCTGGGCCACGGCCAAACATACAAGAAAACTCATCTCATTCCAAAACAAAACACTCAGATTCATTCTCCAAGCACCATGGTTTGTGAGAAACACAATAGTACATCGAGACACCAACACACCTACACTCGACAAACACATACACGACCTAGCCACACGATTCTACCAAAACCTCACAAACATACAAAACCCCACAATCTCGTCCCTTGGACTAAACAATCCCAACGATGACCCTGATAATGTCCTCCCCATTTCCCTCATATACCGTCCCACTCCAGTCCCTTGAAGATGGGAGAAAAGAGGCCCAGCCCAAAAATTTAAAAAATAATTATACACATTAGTATCAGTTAAAAAATCAAACTCAATACTAAAACTACAAAAAATATAGTAGTAAAAACATCCAAATTTCCCATTCTCAAAAAAAATAAATATAAAAAAAATTATATATTTAAAAAAAAAAAAAATGCAATAAAAAGCACCCCATCTTCGGGGACAATTCCCTTCCCACCGCCATACATCAGATTATGAAGACAAGGGGGCTCGCCCCTATCACTTCGAGAGTCACATTATGTTTATGTTTATGTTATG
>JADDOH010024318.1:0-12987 GCA_016648135.1 Agrypnia vestita
CTAAAAAATTTTCATTGGTCTCATTCCATATACACAAAGAATGACTTGAACTCCGATCACAACCCTGTTTTTATGGAAATCCTAGATTTCCAAAACCACCCGCAGCCCACTGAAAAAAAAGACCAGTCAACTGGCCTTTATTCAAAGAAGTCATTCATGATAAATTCACAATTCCCCCACCAATCTCCACCTCAACAGAACTCGATAAAGTTATAAATAACTTCACCAACATCATCCAATCAGCTATGTCCGAGGCTACAAAGCCTCCTGCCCCCGAAACCCCACGCATATACGAACTCCCAAAGCACATTCAAACCCTCATTCGAGCCAAAAATAGAGCCAGACGACAATGGCAAAAATACGGCGACCAATCCGAACGATGTCGTTCAAACCGCATTCAAGGACAAATCCGTACAGCTCTGAAATCTCACCGAAACCAAGAATGGAATAATAAAATTTCAACCCTTAAAACAGAAGACGGTTCCATTTGGAAACTTTCAAAATCCCTCAGATCCCCCAAAACCCCAATAACCCCCATTCACGCAGCCACAGGCCTACTATACGAAGAGGATGAAAAGGCCGAAGCTTTTGCCGACAGCCTCGAACTCCAATTCGAACCCAACCACACCAGAGCTATAATCTCACATACCGAAAGAATAAATCGCTACGTCAAAAATATTCCCAGATCCCCGCCCTCAGACAATATATACTTCACCTCTCCAGAGGAAATAAAAAAAATCCTCAAGACCAGGAAAAATAAAAAAGCTTCAGGACCCGATGGAGTCCCCAACACAGCCCTCAAACTTCTCCCACACCTGGGAATTATGTTCCTCACATTCATCATCAATCAAGCCTTCCGTATGCAGTACTTTCCACAAGCGTGGAAAACTGCACACATAATCTTATTTCCAAAACCAGGCAAAGACCCAACTTTCTGTGCAAATCACAGACCCATCAGCCTCCTCTCAAATGTGGGGAAAATCTATGAAAAAATCATTCTAAACCGCCTTCATGACCAACCTGGTCTCCACATTGCAATCCCTGACGAACAACACGGATTCCGCTCAAATCACTCCACCCTCCACCAACTCCTACGTGTTGTTGAATTCATAGCCGACGGCTTCAGAAAGCATCTCACCACCTGCGCCCTCTTCTTAGACGTAGCGAAAGCTTTTGATAAAGTTTGGCATAACGGCCTTCTTTACAAACTCCACCAATGCGACATCCACCCCCAATTATACGGAATTCTCAAATCCTTCTTGAGAAAACGAACCTTCAGAGTACGATTCTCTCCGAACACTCTATCTACTCCTCGATATATGCGTGCGGGAGTCCCCCAAGGAGCTATCCTTTCACCATACCTCTTCAACGTCTTCACTCACGACATCCCAAAACCCAAAGATAGGTACTCCAAAATAGCACTTTACGCTGATGATACAGCCATCCTCACTCAATCAACCCTAACTAGGGCTGCAAAAGACAGACTTCAGATTACGATTGACAAACTACAAAGGTGGTTCGACAAATGGAGAATTGCGATTAATCCATCCAAAAGCAATGCTATCCTATTTTCAAGACGAAACAAAAAAATAATCAAATCAAAAACTAACCTTCAGATGGAAAACACTAAAATACCTTGGCAAAAATCCGTCAAATACCTAGGACTGACTCTCGACAAAAGACTCAACTGGAACGAACATATATCCACCATACTCACCACTGCACAAAAAGCCAAAGGTAGCATAAACTGCCTACTAAACAAACATAGCATCCTCCACACAAACAACAAAATACTACTATACAAAGCACTAATCAGACCGATAATCACCTACGCCAGCCCCATCTGGGCCACGGCCAAACATACAAGAAAACTCATCTCATTCCAAAATAAAACACTCAGATTCATTCTCCAAGCTCCATGGTTTGTGAGAAACACAATAATACATCGAGACACCAACACACCTACACTCAAAAAACACATACACGACCTAGCCACACGATTCTACCAAAACCTCACAAACATACAAAACCCCACAATCTCGTCCCTTGGACTAAACAATCCCAACGATGACCCCGATAATGTCCTCCCCATTTCTCTCATATACCGTCCCACTCCAGTCCCTTGAAGATGGGAGAAAAGAGGCCCAGCCCAAAAATTTAAAAAATAATTAAACTCATTAGTATCAGTTAAAAAAACCAAACTCAATACTAAAACTACAAAAAATATAGTAGTAAAAAACAACCAAATTTCCCACTCTCAAAAATAAATATAAAAAAAATTATATATTTATAAAAAAAAATATAATGCAATAAAAGCACCCCATCTTCGGGGACAATTCCCTTCCCACCACCATACATCAGATTATGAAGACAAGGGGGCCCGCCCCTATCACTTCGAGAGTCACATTATGTTTATGTTTATGTATTATATGAAAAT
The DNA here is from genome assembly GCA_016648135.1 of Agrypnia vestita. Taxonomy (NCBI): domain Eukaryota; kingdom Metazoa; phylum Arthropoda; class Insecta; order Trichoptera; family Phryganeidae; genus Agrypnia; species Agrypnia vestita. The sequence goes on from JADDOH010024318.1 coordinate 2,438, forward strand.
ATTAATGTTCAGATTTTTTAACATTTCAGAGCTCTCTAATATGATGGAAATTAATGGTTTTTTGATTTCAGATGGACCTGAATCATAATTCTATGTAATAAAATACCGCATTTTCATTGTTTTAATAAAAGAGCGGGCGGGAGATGTTTTTATTTGCGCACAAGGCGCACTTTGTACCCTATTATCATCATATTTGCCGGATAAGCAACATTAAAGTTGTCTCAACACTTATAAAAGATAAGTAGTAGAGTCACACACATGCACACACTCTGTAAGACATAAAAAGTTGTCTACAGATGACACAATAAATGATTGACTGTATGGCATAACAGATTGCCAACAGATCATTGGTAAAAAACATACATTTTTTTTATGGCAAGGAAAAATCTAAATACTTTTTCAAATACATTATTAATGAGTGAATCACAATCACATTAATATGGAAGCATAAGTCTGACACCACCAACACAAAACCAGCCGCCGCTTATGAGCGACAATATCTACACTACCGCACCCAAACTAATTTGTACATTATATCTTCCCTTCTACTCCCGTCCCACATTCCCCTCCATTCGCTATTAATGTATGTTAAATTAAATTTTTAAATTCAGTGGAAAATTTTTAAGATTGTTTTGCTGTTAACTTTTCCCAAAACAAAATAAATAAATAAACACACAAATACACACACTCACACAAACTCACTATTGGACATGTTTTTTCTTATTTTTTATCGATTGTATATATGTGTTTTCTTGTAATTGGCCCAAAACTCTGTACATCAATTATTGTTTTTTTCAAGATTGATTAATTATATGGCTGTAAGAAAACCAATAAATGAAAATAAAATAAAATACTGGGCTGGGTTTTTTCCATACAAAAGCTCATATGAACACACAAACCGGAATAACTTCCGTCAGAGGTGTCCGATTTTGATAATTCTTTTTGTATAATGATCAGTGGATCAAGACCTATCTAGAGAATATACACACTCATATGTGGAAATAATTTTGAATAAATTACAAAATTAGTTTTTTGTTGAAAAGTTTAAAAATTCATAACTATAGTAAGCTGCGACTTACAACAAAGTGTGATATATCAACAGATGCGCTGCGACGCACTCTATAATAGACACAAAAAACTAAACCTAAAAGTTAATTTGGATTTTTAAGAGATTTAATTTTTGAAATTTCATAGCCCGCCGGGCCAGAAAATGAGATATATTTTAACTGTTGCTTTAATAATAATGTCTCAAGGTTGCCACGCAATATGTCAGACTGTTTATTGAGACGCAGTCAATGTAATGACATATATGTAAATCCTCCGGGGGAGGTGCGTTTAATTTAATAATTAAAAAACTGTAATATATGTATTAGAAATAAGCGGCCGAAACGCGCCATTTGTATGCAAACTGTAACTTGTTTTAATTGGCTTCGAGGCCGGGGCCTCCTGGTCCCGGCCGAGGGTATAAATATCGCATTCAAGGCGGACCGACCCTCAGTCTGGTTTAAAACGCCGTGGCAAACCCTTCACGTGTGTTTCATTTACTCACCCGACTACCTCCTACGATTTTGCTGCCTGCTGACATCGCTCGCTCTCAAGCTCGAGCCGAACTACGTCATCAAGATCTGCTGTTGCTGCCTGCTAACGCCGAGCGCTCTCGCTTCACGCCCGGTACTTGCTATCGGCGGCGATCGCCTTGCGGTGTGCTGATACGGAGCGGACATTCACGCTCGGTACCTACTGCTTCTGCGGTGTGCTGACTCTGAGCGGACGTTCACGCTCGGTACCTACCGCTTCTGCGGAGTGCTGATTGCTGGCGCGGATTTTGCCAAGCTAAGTATTTCTTCGCAGTTCAACCGTCTTTTTTAAGACGATTATTCTTGACGACCTCGTCGAGTTTAGACATTTTGCTCGAAGCAAATTCTTTTGCTGTCGCCTCTGGTGCACATTCCCGTGTACTAATATCGCTCTTTTTCCAGCTGCTCACACGGTGCGCCCGTGCTGTGTGAGACATCCCGAAGGCTTCTGAAGCGGAATCAGCGGACCGCACCTTTGTTGCCTGTTCTGTGCGGAACAATACATATAAATAAAAGTTTAAACACACAATATTTCAGTTGTATTCATTATACTTACCATTCTTTACCCAAGTGTAAACACCCTTTCTAAATTAATAAAACAAAATAAGTTTATGATTTGACAAAATACATATATCCGAGATCTGCTCTCAAGAATTATTAAAAAAAAATATCTGCTTTCATGAAGAATAAAAAAAAAATCTCATGAATGAAAATAAAAATTCTGCTTACCACCTGTTTGGAAATTTCGATTGTGTTGCGAGTAATGCTCACTGAAATGAAACGGGTACTGAAGAAATAAAAATAAATTTTTCAAAAGATTTTTTTTTAATAATATGGAGATGTAAATAAAATGACAATGCACATTCAATAAGAAAACAATTGCTGTGTTAAATTTATATTTTATCCTTGTTCATATCCAATATTCTTTTCCTCATTACAAGACCATAGAGTTTGTATAATAGAAAACATCCTATTCTGAAATATCACACTTCTGTTACGCGACAGGAACGCCCTCCCTCGCATGCCAATTTATAGTGGTACATCTGTACAACATCCACATATTTGACACCAGCCGCGTAGCATATATACAAAACCAGAAGCGTTGGCTGTTGTAAGTGTGCGTCTTCGCTGTGATGGCTCTTGCTGGACATTGATTTATTTGTAAACGATGATTTATTTCCATCGCGCGCGCTCCGCGCTCGCTCATTGGTTAAATGAAATTGCGCGCGCTTCCCTGGCGTCTTATTTCCTTTTACGCATTTCCGTCCATTTTCACGAAATCACTGCCACAGACTGTAGGAAAGCGAGAGGAAAGATGTTATACATCAAAAAACAATAGTTTTCTATTCATGAATTTTCAGCTTCAAAATCCTGTAATCGTTACGGTCGTACGGCTAGTAAATAAATTAATATAAGTTGATCATCTCGCACATCTCATGATAAACAACAATAAATGTACGTAGATAAGGAAAAAAGTTAACCGGTCGTATGTCGGCCGTATGTAACGCGGAATATACCATATCTGCCGTGCAATTTCGCGCACGATTGCTGTTTTTTAGACCCTTTTTTGTGATAGTTATATTCATGTAAAAATCAATAATAATCGCTGAAAAGTTGCAGTTTCTGGTTTTTCAATATACAGACTTCAATAATTACTTATATTTCAATAATAACTTATTCATTAATTATGAAAAAAAGTAACGAAATTTACTGTCAGAAATGTACGCACATGTTTATCGAATAAAACCATGGAAGCAATAACACTAAAGATATTGTATTTCAATATTTTCGTTCTAAATATATCAAAGAATATAAAAATACTTAATCAACAGTTTTTAATTAAAAAAAATAAATAAATAAGATAAATAACACAATTAATGCGCGGTTCGAAGACGACATTTGGAATGATGTTTTGTCCGGTTTGCGCGCCAAATGAGGTCACTTGACAAATAGAACTCGTTCATTCATTCAAAAACTTGAGATACAACAAAGAATAAGCTTTAAAAACTCACAAACGCTAGTAAAATAGGCCGAATTCGCATACCTGTCCAGAGAGCGCAGATCTGCGGTTTGGCACACGACCGGTTAACCTAGAAATAAATTTTAGTATTACCTACTTAACTGAGTCACGGTTTCTATTTTCTATGAATATATCTTTTCTATGGAATACATTTTTTTTCTGTGGTTAACCGCATTTTCTATGGTTAACCGGTGTCTCATCTAGGGGAGTCGTTTGGTTTTCAAAGTCAAAAATCCTCTGGTTTGACCACTGTCTAACTTCATTTCGCTACTTCGCTAGTAGACATACAACTTATAAAGCCAACTTACTGAGAATTTGATGTTCAAAGGTAATATCAATTTTCAAAACGAGAGTCGAAACCAATAATCATGTCGGACATGAAATCGTTTCTGCACGTTTGGTGCGCGAAAAAGAAACTCAGTCCCAACTTTGAAGCAAGAGCCACGGGTTAGTATGGAATATCAAATGATTATTTTTTAATTTTAGGTTCGGAGTGTTTATTTGAATCTGTAAAACAGGTATTTTGCGAGGTTGCATTTGTAATTTGCCCTCGCGAAATGAGGATTCTTCTTATTTTGTGTTCCTTTTTTCTCGTCTTTGTATAATTCACTGTCATACTCTAAAAATCGTGCTTGTATTATCTCAACTTTTGTTGTGTGATTACTACAGCACTATTTACCTCTCTGCTTGCAATGCTGAAAATCGGAGTGACGCCATAAAGTAAACTTATACCGCTTGCATTGTGCATTGTAGTACAGACAATAAATACCGGTAGTTTTTTTATATCGATTATTTAAATACTGAAATTTCAAACAGTAATCGATTCCTCTACACTTGATTAGATACTGCAGTAATTTTTCACATATTAGGTCCTTACATATGAAATTCACGTTTTGCCGTACTGGCAAATTTGATCTCAAATATCTTCTCTTTGGTTAGGAATTCCAAATCCAAATTTATACAGCTATTTACTCATGTATTTGTGTTTTGAAAATTATAATTCATTTGTTTTTTTCTCAATTGTTTTTTTCTTTGCGTCACTCAGTTTACAAAATGAAAAACTTGAAATATCGCGTTATTTACGAGTACGAGTTCCACCGTGGCACCAGTGCTGCAGAAACGGCTCGAAGGATTAATGATGTGTATGGAGACGGTGCCGCAAAAGAAAACACAGTGCGTTTTTGGTTCCAACGTTTTCGTTCTGGAAATTTCGACCTGCAGAAAAAGCCCCGTGGACGGCCGGAGACCAAAGTTGATAATGAAGAATTGAAGGCTATTGTGGAAGCGGATCCATCGCAAACCACATCCGAGTTAGCTGCAGGCTGCGGTGTTAGTGATAAAACTGTTTGAATCCACTTGAAGCAAATTGGTAAGGTGAAAAAGCTTGAAAGGTGGGTACCTCACGAATTGAGTGAAGCAAATCAACAAACGCGCGTTGACTGCTGCGGTGCATTACTCAACCGGCACAATAATGAAGGGATTTTAAATCGAATCATTACCTGTGATGAAAAGTGGATCCTGTACGATAATCGGAAGCGCTCATCGCAATGGCTGAACCCTGCCGAACCAGCCAAACCATGCCCCAAGCGAAAATTGACTCCAAAAAAGTTACTTGTGAGCGTTTGGTGGACTAGTGCTGGTGTCGTTCACTACAGCTTTCTTAAATCTGGCCAGACGATTACGGCAGATGTCTATTGTCAGCAACTGCAAACCATGATGGAAAAGCTAGCTGCTAAACAACCGAGGCTGGTTAATCGCTCTAGGCCACTGCTGCTTCATGATAACGCTAGACCACACACTGCACAACAGACGGCTACCAAATTAGAGGAGCTTCAATTGGAATGTCTAAGACATCCACCGTACTCTTCGGACCTTGCCCCAACAGATTACCATTTTTTTCGAAATTTGGAAAATTTCTTGCAAAGGAAAAAATTCAACTCCGATGGGGCAGTCAAAACCGCCTTCAAAGATTTTATTGATTCCCGTCCGAATGGTTTTTATAGTAAAGGGATCGATGAACTACCTATGAGATGGCAAAAGTGCATAGATAGCAATGGTACATACTTTGATTAAATAAATATATTATAATAAAAAAAATCGGCTTTATGTTCCTCCCATACTAAACGTCAATTTCATATGTAAGGACCTAATATATATATTAAATATGTACCTAGGGTCGATCCACACTATCCGGACTCATGCTCCAGTAAAATACTAATGTGATAAAGCGGGGCACTTTATTAGTGGACCGTGGCAGCCCGATAGTGTGGATCAAGCCTTAAAAGACATCAACAGATATTGACACTAACGAAGAATCATACTAATATTCTGTCCTTGTTTCATGTCATTAAAAACTAATGTAATATGCCTGGCCCAACAATTTTTTCAGTGAGACAGACATAGTGCAATAAATATTATAATATTCATATTGAGGATTACTCCTTTATAATGTACTGGATTCGAGATTATATGGGAAACATGGCCTATAAATTCATAGGAAACATGATTTTGGAAGGGATATATATGTAAAATCTAGAATTCAGTACATTTTAAATCAGTAATCCTCTTCGACTGCTTTCAAAACATTTTTTTATTTTTTTGGATATCGCTGCATTTGCTTTTATACCCCACATATGTAGATTTAATAGATGTAAATTAATATTAAAATCCAAAGGCCTAAAATTCATCGATAACAAATAACATAAAATCTGAATTCTGGCTTATGGTATGCACTACATAAAAAAGATATAATTTATAAGACATATGAAATTGCCTAGTATTATGGTACCCCGCCGCAATCCACAACAATCTAGCTTTTACAAACAGGCTTAACCTGTTACAGGCTAGGTTGTGTATACACGACAGTGTGCCTTCTGAAGTTGGACACGGAATGGGTTAAAAAGATCAAATCAAAAATTAAATTCACATAATCTGAAATATACAATAATTGAGTGTGATGGATGTTACAAGTAAATTTTGCTTCTAGGCCCAAAGCACAGGCAACGCTTTCTCTGTGAGGTTCGCGTTGACGGCTTCAGTTATGTCGGTGTTGGAAACTCCACAACCAAGAAAGAAGCACAGGTGAATGCTTCCAAAGACTTCATCAGCTTCCTTGTGCGTAGCGGACACGTCGCGCCCAATGATGTGCCCGATGCCGGCATTGCGGCCCAGGGTGCCCCTGCGATGAATGATGACAATTTCCAAGATGACAACAAGCCAGCGGCGAGGCCAGTGTTCAAGGTAACATTTGCAAAGGGTATTTATTGGTTAGCCATATTATTTAAAAAGTTTTGCAGTTTTTATTTTTTATTTTTGATGTTTATTGCGTTAACTTGATTGTTTTTAATCGTCTACTGGTTTCGATACTGTATTGTATCCTCTTCAGGACGGATGCACAATAATTTTTCCAAAAATTAAATTTGTGAGTCGAGTATTAGGGGGGGGGGGGGTGTGTGACCTTATTTGTGATAGGGGGAGAGGGGTGGAGTTTGACAGTGAGACATTAATGAGCGTGGGGCCACGTCGGATCTGTGCGACAAACAATGACAGGGGCCAGAGTGCCACATCGGATATAGGCTCAAAATTAATTATTTCTCGACGGCCGCGTTTCGAATTTGAAAAACATGATTTTTTTCCCAGTAGAGAAATCCCGTGGTGACCTGTCGTTCCATTTTCAACTAAAAAACATTACGGATTATATTTTAAATCAACAATCAAAACAAAAGTTTTTCTGCCGTCAAAATCGTACAGAATAGTTGTAGATGTCGCCCCGAACGCGTGTTGCGCAATCGAAATTCAAATATTCCGTCATTCAAGGTCACGCACAAAGTGCGCGGGGAATACAATTTATTTTTTTCGATTTTCGATTTATTTGTACACGTATACACAAATATATATTCAATTTATTTGTACACGTGTACACAAATATATAAATAAATATGTTTTGCAATATTTGTCAGTTTTTGTTGGTTTATGATTCAATTGAATACTAACTGTGATTTATTAACCCAGCCTGGGCGAAGTGGGAAGATTAGGTCCCCCACATCAATATTTATCCCGATAACTCGGTAATTAATTGAACAGTTAAGCCAGTACTTGTGTGTACTTGAGTAATCTTAAATTAAAAGTTTTAAAATACATTTTTGAAATTTTTAAAAATGAAAACTGAGAATTTACATTAAAAATGTAATATTAGAATTCAATACTATACCGAAGTGTATAGGTACCGGGTATTACATTTTGTATCACTTGCGCTCATACATTAAAGACCCTTGGACCAAATGCGTGAGAGCGAGACAACAATACCAACTCTGTTCCTCGAAATTCGGCAATCCGCTGGCCGCGGATTATTATAAATAACTATATTTGTAAATAACGGATATTTATAAATAACTATTGTGACTCGTAAAACTATTATATTATTTATATTGAATGAATAAAATAAAACAATGTCGTATAAATAAGTATTGTGACTCGTAAAACTATTGTATTATTTATATTGAATGAATAAAATAAAACAATTTGTCATATAAATAATTATCGTGACTCGTAAAAATATGATATTATGTTTATTGAATGAATAAAATAAAACATTGTTTTATTTTATTCATTCAATATAAATAATATCATATTTTTACGAGTCACCATAGTTATTTATTTATACGACAGATTACTTTGTTTTATTCATTCAATATAAATAATATCATATTTTTACGAGTCACCGTAGTTATTTACAGGTTACAGATATATGACAGGTTATTTTATTATATGTTATTTTTATTAGTGATGCAACGAATACTACTTTCACGAATACGAATATCAAGCCTACTATTCGGTGAATACGAATGCGAATATTTCCACCAGGTATTAAATAATACACCACTGTTCTTTTTTTACTAAGAGATTTAATAATTAAAATTTACCACCGGCAAATTTTTGTTCAAAAAGCACATTTGTAACTCCTCAGGTGTAAGCGATTTCGATTTCGGTCGAAAATAATATATTTTTTTCAAGCTTACGAGAGGTCATGCTATTAGATTTAATTTAAAATTATTTTATAGGATTTAACACTTTTACACACAACGGAAAGAAAATTTAACAAACAATTCGTATAATAAAAAAAAAACTACATGAAATGAGCACCTAATCTTATTAATAACCCAACGAAACTATATGAAAGAACTCATGTTATGCTGTGAAACAAGTAACAATTGACAACTTGAGAACTCATCAAATTCATTCATTGAACGGTGGGGGAATCCCCGATAATAGAGTGCATAGGTGTGTTTGGATATACGATGCAAAGCCAAACCGTAATTTGCGTTGCGTTCTTTTATAAATAGTTAGTTTTTAATATTTGTGATGATATTCGGCGAATACGAATCTTCGTATTCGTTGCGTCACTAGTTTTTATGTTAATAATTATTATACTTTTTTTTAAAGAAAACATAAAAATCTTTTATATTATTTATAGGAAAAGATTTTAATGAAAATACGATATGTATTTTTATCATTATAAAAAACAAATCATAAAAATACTGATGTTTGAGAATCATTGCGGCGCATGGTAAGAGAAGGGATGTAGACACGTGAGTGGTCGCACATCACGCCAGCTGCGCGGGGACGACATATTGGTCTGGTCATTGACTGTGAAATGACGGATTGAAAGGCTCATTTAGAATTACTTAAAAATCCCCAAAAAATTTATGAATTTTTCGTTTTTTATATATGTAATAATGACCCACCTATATGATGATACACTTAAAAATGTGTTTTCGTTTAAAATTAGTCTTTATTAAAGGAAACATTCTTGGGGTCTTTTGGTCCCCCACTTCGGAGCGTGAGAGATTTTTTGAGTTTAGTATGGAAAAGGTTAACAAAAATACATGCATTTTGTTGCGTTTATTTGAAATATGTGTGTGAGTGAAAGTGTATCATATTTATGTGTTGTGAGTGCGATGTCCCGACGTGTGCCGTGCTGTGCAACAAAATATACCACACAGAAGAAGATTATTAGGTTAGCATCAAATAATAATAGTAGTGTTGTCTCTAATAAACAAATAAAAATACATTATTATTTTTCGTAAAATGTTGCGCTGGCAACATTATCGGAATTGAAATTTTTTAAATTTTTTTTACTTAAACAATAAAAAAATCATTGCATTACGACAATTACCATAAAATAATGTGAATGTGTGTGTGTTTTTTTTAATAGACGCATGTTTTCATGGTTTTTTCGTAAAAAGAAAAATCACAAAAAATTCAGAAAATCTTTGGCCTTGCTTTTTTGGCCCTCAACAAGTTAAAATAGAAAATATATTAAATAATGGATTATTACGTTAAATTTAATTGGTTTGTATCTATGTTAGATTTAGTGTTGAGGGACTTTTTGGTTTCTAACATTTCTAAATTATCTAACCTAAGGGCTCTATTATTTTCTTTTTTAAGTATGTAGCCTATCTCCAATAGATTGTTTGATATTAAAACGATGTGCCATTTTATCTATATAAAATGCCAAACAGTCATTACAATTAAGTTTGTATACCTATCCCAGAATGATTAAGGCCCGGTTGTTTCAAGTTCGATCAAAGTAAGCGTTCTTTTAAAGCATAGATTTTTACGTTCTCCACCAATCAGACGATCCGTTTTCGTAAAAATCTATGCTTTGATCGACCGCTTACTTTGATCCAACTTGAAACAACCGGCCCTTAATGGATCAACTTTAATTTTAGAGTTTATTATGAATTTCCCTAGGTTAGTGTGGAATGTGGGTCTAATGCAATTAGATAAATTTTTAGATATTTTTTCAGAAATATTTCTTATGTATTTAAGAAATATTTCTGAAAAAATATGGGATAAACCCACTTGGAATGACAGGGAGAACGAATACCATCCATTGCAGTCAGTAGTGTCATTCTTTACCTTTGTTTGTACAGTTTTTACATGAACACTTT
>JADDOH010024319.1:0-17599 GCA_016648135.1 Agrypnia vestita
TCCTGTGTTCCTCCCATTCTATATAGTCTTACATCCAGAAAGTTCTATACCATCGAATCACCCAATATCTTGATCTTCTGAAAACGTTACATTAGTTTCAATCGAAAATGGAACGTACATCACGTACATGATCTCAATATTTTTTATTTTATTTTGGGAAACATACAGTACAATGTAATAATAAAAAATATATAATACAGTAGCCGGCAAACATCTTGAAATTTTATGACGTAGTGGGGGGGGGGGGGAAGTTTGCGCATGTACTATTCCACCAAAGAGACCCAAATTTTGTCTTCTGCGCATTCCCCCACTACAACAAAAAATTTCAAGAAGTTTGCCGGCAACTGTATCAGAAAAATATTCGTTTAGTATGACCCGTGAAGTTTCCTCGAAGTTGGTAAAAAAAAACTAAGTAAAAAAAATGATAAAGAATATGTGATAAATAATAAATATTGCAAAGATTTAAATTATGATAATGAATCAAATGAAAAGGGTGGAAAGAGGGAGGGAATGGGATTCAATTAAAGAAGTATCAAATTTATTTCAATAAACATAAATGAGATTACGGAGTTTCATTTTAAATAAAAGCAAATTGTCAATAAAAATGTCTAGATTATTTATACAATTTAACAGATTGTATTTCGAAGTAGAACGAGTTACAAAGCAGTTTTTTAAGTAGTTATTCCTACCAAAGTTTGGGTAAAATAAATTATTTGATAAAATATTGCATATAATACCGCCACCCCCGACTCTGATTTTGATTAACTTAAAACTTATGTACAATTGTAGCATCCGATGCCGATAATCTCTTCGGCCAAACAAAAAAAAATTATTACTGATTTTACTCAAAAAAAAAAGAAAATTTGTATCTTCCGTAACAAATTTAACTATATTTGCTTATTTGTTCCACTTATATAGACAGCTAATTCTAATAGTATCAATACACACACCTTTTTCTGTCTGGATAAAGATTCACTATTTCAATTCTAAGCTTTCGTAAAAAGTAACAACTAAACGTCAAAACTAAAAGAGATATTTTTTTTTATTATTTTATTTTGTTTAACGCCCTTATGGGCTTTTACAAATATACAGAATATTTTTTTTTAAATAACATAAGACAGTTAAAATAATAATACAGTTAAATGTTACAATAATAATAGTTAAAAGGTAATAATAATAATAATAATAATAATACAGAAAAACATAAGACAGATAAAATAATAATAAAGTTAAAAGTACAAATAAAATTAGTTAAAGGTAAAATAGAAAAATTTATTGTCCATTTCCATTTCGTTGAGATGTAAACAACTGTATCAGCTTTGTCCTATAAACAGTTATACTATCAGCAAAAATGTCAGCCGCCTCTGCATGTTCATTCCCTAATGAGAGTAATCTGGGAATTACAGAGTTTGCTAATGCATTAGTTCTGACATTTCCACTATAATATTGCCGCTAAACGACAGTCAGCTGTCAGAGATTTCCCCCGCTCTTTTTTAGTTTGGCGGATAGACAAAAACGCCTAGTTGATTGGGGCGGTACTTACAAAGGGGGCTGTGCGTAATTATTCGAACGATGTTTCGCATCGTTGAGTATTGTTGAATAGTGGACGTCGCTATTCACGACGTCACAAGGTTACTATAATGATGGTATTGTAAGTTGTGATATTATTCGAGGGCGCGGCGGTCTCGTTATATTACAGGGGTAGTTGATAAAAGTCACAAATCAGGTTGATACTTTTAAATATGCAAATGTTAAAATAATAAAGTACGCTCGCTAGTTAAGAAATCTAGAAATCGAACACTCTTAAAGCTCTTAGATATTACAAGTCTAGCTGTGCCGGTTGCCGTGTGTGCAGCTAGCCCCTTGGCGACGATTCCCGCTGGTATGCCGGCTGGTTCCAATATTTAAGTGCTGGCCTGTTGGTGTCTGCGTTTGGTCGCGACAGATGTCACTAGTATGTCCTTTAGGTCGGGTCCACCACAATAACAGTGATATTTGCAATTGCGATCGAAATAAATAAGAATTTCACATTCTTATGATCTATGTAAAATATAACATGTATTTTCAGTACCTCTATGGTTTATTTATTTAGAATGAACATTAAATGAAAATAAATACTTTGTCAGCTAAGTTATAGGAGTATGTCAAACCTATCTTTAAAATAACAGCTCGTTAATTTACACGAGGATCGTACGGACTGTGGCTTTATCTGTTAAATAGAGGTCCACAAATTCGAGACTTCACTGCAAAATATATTTAATATAGTTGGTGCAACAAAGTCAAGTTGCTCGTATTGTTCGCTAGTCTAGGAAGCCAATGCAGTGGGGAATTAAAAAAGTAGATGGTGGCTGCAGTTTTCAAGGCAAAACCTGCATGACTTCTAGTTACGCGAGATGGAACACGCAAGCAGACACGTTCAGACATAAAGACATCACCTAAATCCGCTATTTTGAAAGTATGTATATATATTTTTTTGGTTGATGAAAAATATTAACCAGTGTATGCCATAAACAATGATAATAAAACGATTTTTAAATGTGCTATAGTTATGTAAAAAAAGAATTTTGTTCATAGCCTCCAGGTGCAAGATGGATTTCATTAAAAATTCTGTGCTGACCTCAAATTCAAAATAACTTACTTAAAAATATCTTATCTAAGTTTGTTCTTAACATCTGTGAATCTTTTTAATTGGTCTATGAAATAAAGTTATTCTCAAAGTTAAATAGTTTATTAGTCAGATATAGCGACATAATAGATATAGCAGTAGTAAACGCGACCACACACATGCTCGTCAAGAAGAGAAGTGGCCCGTTCAAAAATGGCGGTCCGTCTAATGTGCCTCCACCTTTCCCGCCTTCCGCATGCACCGCAGCTCCCTCTGGTGGTGGAACATTGGTGTTGCCATGTAGTAATATTTATATATATATATATGTTAAATCGAAGGCTTTCACGGGTACAATATGTGTTAGTTCTAACTACTTTGAGGGTAACCCGCGTCAAATTCTGGTCGTCAGGACCAGTCGTCTGCCGACGTTTCGAACAGATCTCACTGTTCATCTTCAGGGCGCCTTGTCGATGAGCTGCTTCTCCAAAAAGCGTACAACCGTTTGGGTCCGGAGCTCACCGTCAAGTGAAAGTTTGAAAAATTCTGCGTCAGGTGTTTGTGGAGGAGTGGGTTTCTCCAGCGACGCCGTTAATGTGTTTTGCTCGGCTTCTAGTAATCCGTATATTTACTTTATTATCGTCATTATACAATATTGAGAAGGTTGGATTTTCTAATTGCTTCGGTGTTTTCATCGTGATTTCTGGTTTATTATTATTAATATTATTTGTATTAGAAATTTGATTATTATTATTAAGAATGTTACTCCATGCGGTCGGAAGTCGAATGCTATCGTCTCTGTTGTTCATTATATTATTATTTCTTTTATTTATTTCAATTGCCTCTCTGTAGATTCTAAATGTTTCATTATTGAGGCTGGCAACTACTTTTGAATTGTCGAAGTCTATTTTATGATTCTCCGTTAGAGAATGGTGGACAAGGGAAGAAGTTAGTTTCCGATTTTTTATATCTACGCGATGTTCAGAGACGCGTGCCGAGATTCTTCGGTTTGACCTACCTATGTAGGTTTTGTTACAGTCACCGCATGGTATTTCGTACACCCCGTGCGATTCTAGAGGTATTTTATCCTTCGGACTTCTTAAAAGTGATGAAAATTTATTATATGTTCTAAAAACAGTGCGGATATTATATTTATTTAACAATCGACTTATTTTATCTGTAGTTCCCTTTACGTACGGTAAGAATGCGGTAGATAATGGTTTTGCTTCTAGTAATTTATTTTTATTATTATTATTTTTACTTGAATGTCTTTTAATTGCGTTATTTATCGTGGAATTCGAGAAACCGTTACACTGAAGCGCATTTTTAAGATGTTTCAATTTGTTTTTAATATTATCAGAGTCGGCTATCCTCCTGATATGGCCTAAAGGCTCCATTACAAAAGCAAAACACATCACAAAACACCCAAGCTTGAGTAAATCACATAGATTAATAATGACCTCACCGGGAATCGAAACCGGAACCCTTGTATGTGTGAAGCCAGTGTCACTGGGCACGAGGGCCGCCATTACTTAGATAAGCGTTGTTTCAACTATTTCCTCACATTCAAAATTAAGGAAAACAATTACGCTAGTATTCGTAATAGATTGGATCGTGATTGAAGTATTTGGATAGTGCCTTTAATTACTCGCACAAAGAAAATTACATAACTACTCGCACGGGGTCTCAGGTGACCCCAAATTGTAGGACGTATTTTTAATATAAATTGATATGATATAAATTGTGACGTAGCAACTTCTGTTCGTCACACTTCTTCGCGAAACATTTAAAAGTAATGAATTTATCGATCCCCGCACCAAATATCTGCACCAAAATTGATTTTAATCCGCGTAGGTACCGCGAATACTCTATGGGAAAAGATAAATGTCTTTGGTCTACTGCAGATAATTTCATGGCAGTCGTGAACGTCGGGGACGGTATTTCAAAATGGCGCATTCGAAATCTGACACATCCGCACGCAAGATGTGAGCCTTTCTGTGAACCCTCGTGTTAAGAGGTAAGCTCATTCCGAGAGACGCAATTTGAAGTGGCATAAAGATAACTTGTGAAATTACATGATTGTTTGTTTAATAATGTCTTTCGTACATAGGGTCGCGCCATGGCAAGATGACGCGTCGTTGAGTGAAAGATGCATCCCTTGCAATGCCTGGGGGGCAGCTGCAGAGATGATGTTCCGGAAGTCATCTGCATCGGCAGCCCAAAGCCTCGGGGCGGGTTGTTCTCTGGTCCCATAAGGGAGCAATCCTGCTTCAGATGCAAGGCCAGTAAAAAGAAGACCACGACATGCCTGGTATTCCAAATTTTTTAATCATCAACTTCACGTCTCGCCTGGAGCGAGCTGGGAGTTTATCTGGCTCCGAAAATTGAATAGAACGAGTGCATCAGTGGTCGTGCCGTTTTTAAAAGAACATTGCTAACTACATGCGGAAGCGGTGTTTTGTGCCAGAAATTGTGACATGTTATCTGAAATCAATGTCACCAAGCGAATGTATTCGCAAAGCCTATTGTAGCTTCATTGTTTTATGAATCTGATTTAGAAATTTTGACCTGATGTTAATTGAATCTACAGAATGTGATTACCGGCGTTTCCGACACCAGCGCTGCCGTCACCGCTAGTAGTATAAAAGAATTTAGTTTCGATTGTCTTTTCCATCCTTGTTTAATGCGGCCGCTAGCGATGATGTCGAGGCGCGGTAAATTAAATTATTCAACTCAATTTATTATACAAAAAAAGATTTCGATGTGCGAAATTCACAAAATATTTTATTGAAAATTGTCACCTTCTGTGGCACCATTAATTTTTGATTAAATTTATTTGAATAAATTCACATGTTAACTAAAGAATGTTTTGTTGTATAACCCTTGTCATTGAACTGTTGCAACTTTAAATATGTTAAAATGAGAGACAGCTGAGGTGCAGCGTGCACGACACCAGAAATACCCTGAGTTTGAAATGTAGAAGTAAGGTGAGTCCTATTCTTCTCCGACTGAGCAAAAACTGGTGGTGACGAGGAGTTCTGATGGAAGCATCAGAACCTCACGTCATAATATGTAAAAAAAACTATTTAATTATTAAAGTGATATATATGTAAATAAAACTATTTAATTATAATGTTTCATTCTTAAAGTAAGTTCCTCAACATAATTTGTGTTAAATGCCCTCCAAAGAAAGTGATCAGTAATTTTATGTTAGTACCCAAAATAAAGGTGGGCAATAATGAAATTAAAGAAGAAATCAACAGAACTTTGTGAATTCGCGTAAAAAGAAAGACCATATTAATTAAAATAAAATTTATAGACCACAATAAAATAATGTCGCACCATGGACCAAGCAAGTTATCCTGTAACGTGTCCTCAGCGCCAGCCTCGCGTACGACGTTTGTGATGAAGATATCTGATGTGCTCCAGGACCTGGGATGCTGCGCGCGCAGACTACGAATCCTCCGGTGTTTGGATCTGCAGGCCACCCACCTCTTCAGATTTCAACAGTATAGAATTTTTGTCGTACATTACTGTCGCAACGCCACAGACCAATCAAGAAAAATTCACGCCATGCGGGTAACACAGTAAGAAGTTGACAATTGAGAGAAACGTGGAAAGGAATCAGACGAAAAAACAATGATATACAAACAAATAATACATTATAAAACGGCTAGATGTTTCTCAAGCGACTTAATTTATAATTAAATCTCGCGTAGCAGCCATGTAACGCTTAAAAACATGTATCTTTAAGAATGACTTGGTCTGCACGCTTAATTTCTATGAATACAAAAAAGGGTTTTCTCCAGTCCGACATATCACATGTACTTGTAATTTTGATTAACGACTGTGAATATGAAAACAGTTTTTCTGCATGTGGCGTAAATTAGTCTCTTTTAAATTGATTTTTGATTGCAGAAATAAATTCACTGTGAACACGAAAACGTTTTATGTACTGTGCGAAAGTTTGTGCCTTTGTAAGACTGATTTGCGATTGCACGAATAATTACACTGTGAACATGAAAACATTATGCCCCCAATGTGCGAAAGCACATGTCTTTTGAAGTTTGATTTTTGATTGCAAGAATAACTGCACTGTAAACACGAAAATAGTTTTTCTCCAGTGTGCTTAAGCACGTGTACTTGTATGTTTGATTTATGATTACAAGAATAATTGCATTGTGAACATGAAAAAAGTTTCACTGCATTATGCATGAGCGCATGTCTTTGTAAGTGTGATTTATTATTGGTTGAATAACTGCACTGTGAACATGAAAACAGTTTTTCACTAGTATGCTTAAGCACATGATTTTGTAAGTTGGATTTATAATTGCTCGAGATGAAATGAACAAATTTTGGCAGCTCTATATTTCAAATGGAGGTTTAACTTTAATTTTTTTTTTAAAATTCTTATTTAATTTTTAATGTTTAATTTAAGTATAGGCAGTGTTTTATATTTGTTTAAAAGTTAAATTTTTGCATTTACGTAGTTCGGGCAATTTGGTGTTTATAAAATGCTTTCTATTTACGGGTATCTTCCTTTTACTGATACTTACACAGAGTTTACAAGGCATTTAAGGATATTTTTGTATATATTGCCAAATTCGTCATCTTCTATATTGATTCTTTGGTGTCCAATGGTAGATCATATTCAGGAGCGTACAGTGAGAGTAAGAAGCATGCCTTTTATTTAAACATATATTTGGAAAAAAAATCGGCATCAAATATTTTTCTGGCAGCATGTTACGAAATATTAATAATATTTTAATTATTGTGATAGGAATATAACGGGATATATATCTGTTCAAAATATATATTTAGGAAAAAGCATGCTCCTTGGAAAACGGTTAAAAATCGATCCAAAGTGTTTTCGATGGCAAGCAAGCAAACAGACGCCACGAGAGAGTAAAAATGTTGTTAAAATTTATATTGTGCTCAAATCAGAGAATTGTGAGCGCGAGCGCGCAGAGGGTATGCCCAGTGCGCTCAACGCATTTTTTATTGAAAATGACTACTGTAATTTCTTTGATATTTTAATATTAATTTTATTTGTAAAATACTCTGTATTTGAGGCATATCTTCGGACCGGTTCTAGAAAATGGACTTTGGCGCAGACGTTACAATAATGAGCTCTATACTCTATTTAAGGAGTCAAACGTCACAAAATTTATAAAACTGGGAAGACTTCGGTGGCTGGGTCATGTGGAGAGAATGTCCGAGCACCAAGCACCAAAGTCCCTGCTGAACTCAAGGGCAATAGGGCAAAGGAGATTAGGAAGGCAAAAATTAAGATGGAGTGACAACGTCCTCAAAGATATCTCTGCCTTGGAGCTTTGAAACTGGAGAGAGCTGGCACTAGACCGAGATGAGTGGAGGAAAATTATTGAGGAGGCCAAGACCTACCAAGGGTCGTAGTGCCAAGAATGATGATGATGACTCTGAATTTATGGAGCCAGGCTCGCCAGAGGACAAAATTATTGTACCAAGCTTGGCGAGCCTGGCACTTTTGAGAAACATGTAGATTATAGAATATAATAAAAATGAATATTATATGCGAATATGTAGAAACCAAGAAAATGGTTATGAAGCCTGTTAAATTGAATTTTTGAATGCGGGACCACTGCTCATAAGACCTGCGACTTGAATTATGAGTAGTGATCTCGCCGACAGACAGAGGTCGGCGACGTCCCGAAATGCCGACCTCTGACTGTTTGTCGCAAATGCGCCTGGGCATGCGGGCCCTGATGATTTTTTTAAATAAATTGCGTGCTGTTCCACCTGCGCTCGCCTCCAGATCAACTTGTGACATTCTCTTCTCGCCTGCTCGACTCCTGATTCAACCGTGGACCGCTCTGAGATTCTCAGCGAAATTTCGTACGATTTCGTTTTCGCTTGAGAATGTAAAGGTCTTATCACACCACGTCGCCAACTTTCTCTTGTGAACAAATCAGTGTACATATTATCAGTTAATATTGAATATCACTTACCAATGCTAACAATGCAAATATTAACTTCTATAACAAATCTATCTCTAAATCAAAGTACAAGAAATGCATTACGAATTATTATCTAAACTTTACTCATTCAACAATGTTATCTTTATATATATACGGGTGCAATTCGGAAGAAAATTAGTTTTTTTAGTTGTTATTCCATCATTAAGCATTCTTGCTGATTATTATTAGTATTTCGTATTAAGCATACATAATAACACTTGAATACGTGTAAGAAATAGCTTTCTTTTGTGTATATTTAAATCATAATTGTAATAGTGATAAAAATCATCAACATGGCTAAATGTATGAAATGCCAAGTAGACTTTGAAGAGAAGCAGCTTGTGGTATGCGATGCCTGTGAAAAATTGATATGTAGCGGGTGCGCTGAGCTAACTGCTTCTGAAATGAAGTGTATGACATTAAAAAAGAGGCAACTCAAGTTCTATTGCCATGTATGTGATGAAGGGATTGTTCCACACAAAATGGCGAACGGCAACGATTTAGTAGATTTGTAAAATAGGGAGGTTGCACGATCCGACGCCTTGCCGCGGACACGCGAGTTTTGTGATATTTTAATCAATAATTAATTAATTGAAAAATTAAAAAATTAAAAAATTAAAAAATTTTAAAAATTTAAAATATTTAAAATATTTGGAAAATTACAGAATTTATATGACTACACTTTTATCACATTTTACTGAACAGGAAAGAGATTTTAAATAAAACACAGGTTCAGACTATACAAAAACGGTGCACTGAACCAGCAGAGTGACGGACATTACGACCGATAAAGCACAAGAAAAAGCGAGAATTTCACACTGCCTGGTCCATTTCACCTTCCTTTATTTATACCAAAAAAATAGACATAACGGGATTTTAACGGTCAAAATGGGATTAGTCTTGGGGGGGAGATAAATCTTGAGATGGCGCAGTAGCGGAGAGTGATGGACCACTTGCATCCGCACGGAAAAGAGTCGCAGGCGCGTGTAATACCGTGCCGCTGTAGTGCTTAGACGGCGCGTTTGGCTCGTCTATCTAAGATTTCTCTCGATTGGAGAGACGTACATATGTATAAATTATATCATTTTGGGCGCTTGACACATCCGCATATGAATTTATTTATGACTAATGTGTCCGGATGTGTCAGCGACCGTAATTCGCCTCAAAAGGGCCGAATCTTATCTCTCGACATATCTCCCTCAAAACCAATCCGATTGTTTATTTTTTAGTGAATCCTGACAGGAAATGACATGCCGAATCCAACGGTATACGACATGCCAGGTTTTGTGCATTTTTTAAAAAATTCATCTCGCGAATTTTTTCGCATTACGGCCCGGACGCCCTTCACGGGACGCCGGCGTGTGGTCCATAAACCCAGCTTCACCGTATTGGATGCCGCGTGAGGGGTGCGCACGCTGTTTCGGGCTCCCTTTCAGACGGCTACCTGCCAATCTATTGCGCAGTTAGAAAAAGAAATGTAAAAAATGTATATTTAATGTTATTTGTAATCCGCGAGATCGTCGTCATCTTCCAAAAATGAGATGCGCGTCTCGCGGGTTTTTCTATATGCACAATCCCTGTTATCTCCCGTCAGCATTCAGAATTAATAAGACCGCCAAAACCCAGTCAGTTTATTTTCCAAAAACACAAAATACAAACATAAGAAATACTTAAATCTAACAAAGACATACATAAAATTATGGGCATAAAGATAATAAATAATACAGAAAATCATACAGCTTCGTTGAGGCCTCAAACGATATAGGATTATACATGGTTACAGCACAAAATTATCAAGACATAAAGCAGAGCAACGATTAGGTATACAATATTGACATGACAGTAAAAAAGCAGAGATAAAATATGGAATGACATCTTACACAAATTCCAGACAGTGTACACACATATAGAATAATCAGGGCATTCAGTAATTTATAAAAATATTTTCCTATCAAAATGTTCACCTATATAATATTTATTTCAATCTAAAAAATGTCAAAAAAGGTCTCATATTGCGGCATAAATTATCGCATAGCGGGAGATCCTCCGCGTGCTCGCAGTCCAAAATAGTGATAGCTTGGGCCCGCCGCCGCCAGGGTCGCATAATCGCCTCGGCGCCCGGGTTTCGGCGAAGCCGCGGGTTTGCTACCTGTAGTATCTTCATTGACATTATTTTGTGGATTTTGACTCTGTCTGGAATTTCGCAGGCATAATTTTTAAGTATCGCGGGACCATATCCCATGCGAAACAGGGATGAAAACAGCCATATTACAAATACCTGAATTGCTAAAGAAGGTTCTTGAACTCACCGATGAAGTGAAATATCTGAAGAAAAAATGTAACAACCAATTTATGGATGTGTTGGAAGAGTTGAACGATCGTCAAGAAAGGGCAAATAATTTAATAGTTTTTAACTGTGAGGAGTCTAGTGAAAAACTACCTATGGACAGAAAATTACATGATACTAACCAAGTTAAGAAGATCATGAATATTGTTACTGGAAAAGAAATTACTCCACGGGCAGTCATAAGGCTAGGAAAAGTTGAAAGCGCTCATTTGGAATCTCGCCCCAGACCCCTGAAAGTGATTTTGGATTCACCCATGCTAGTGAGAAATGCTCTAAAAAATAAAAGTAACCTGAATGGCTCTGACAAAAAAAAAGTATTCATTAAGTCCGACCTAACAATCAAACAAAGAACCCAACTGAGAGAGCTATCGGAAGAACTGAAGTTGCGTAGAGAGAAGGGTGAGAGCGATATTACTATTAGGTATATAAATGGAACACCTAAGATTATTAAAATTCCTCCAAAAAACATGTAGCATCACAGCTGATGGAAATCACTCTCTTGTATACAAATCTCAATTCCCTCATGGCTAAATTCCATGAGTTTGTTGTGGAGGTTGACAGATATAAACCTGTGTTTGTAATAGTAACAGAGACATGGCTTAACTGTGATATACCTGATGTGTTGGTGAATATACCTGGCTATGTTTTACATAGAAGAGATCGGAAAGATAGAAAAGGAGGGGGAGTTGCTATATATGCTTCTAGTATGCTTAATAATTGTCCAATACAGATAGTGGAAAACAACCCTCTTAATATCGAGAGCATTGAAATTGTGACCTTACATGTCAAGATCTGTGATGTTTCATTTAATCTAATCGGTGTATACCGACCTCCTGATACATTAAGAGTGGATAATTTTAACCTGATAGCATACATTAAAGAATTATCAGAGACCGGCCTAACTATTATGCTCGGTGACTTTAACTACTCTCGCCTGCATTGGCCGTTGGCTGAGATTGGCTCTGGAAATAACCAAGATAATGATTTCGCAAATATGTTTACCGAGAGTAGCTGTTCCGGACGGGAACGCGCAAAAAAATGGGGTGATTCCACCGCCTTACGGTCAGGTCAACCTGATGGCACCGATATCGCAGATTCTCAGACGAAAGCGAGATCGTATAAAAATTCGCTGAGAATCTTAGAGCGGTCCAAAGGCTGAAGCAGGAGTCGAGTAGAGAAGAAGAGAAAGTCGCAAGTAGATCTGGAGGTGAACGCAGGAGCAGAACTGAATTCTGGGTTCCTGCGCCACGTAATTTATTTCATCAAAAAATCAGGGCCCGCACGCCCAGGCGCATTTTCAACGACCAGTCAGAGGTCGGCATTTCGGAAACCGACGACACCGACCTCTGTCTGACGGCGGGATCACTACTCATAATTCGAGTCGCAGCTCTATGAGCAGTGGTCCCGTATTCAAAATATTAATAAACATGTAACTAAACATTCTACTATAGTTATAACATACTATTTTTACACATTTATATTATATCTTTCTTTTGTTTCAATAACAAATGTCTCTCAGGTTCATCCTTCATGGAGATAATCGATAAAAAGGGGGCCAGACTCGCCAAGCTGGGTGCAATAATTTCGTATATTTGGTCTCTCTGGCGAGCCTGGCTACACAAATTCAATATTTTTTCTACATAAAATTATGTAAAGCCATATACAAGTGATTGCGAACAAAATCATATTAATTTTTACATTTTATAATTTTTGTATAAAAATGGCGACTTCGGCACGGTACCGATGTCGCAAGAGGGTACTGAATTGTGTTTGATAAAAATGGCGACTTTGGCACGGTACCGATAAAATGGCGACTTCGGCACGGTACTGATGTCGCTAGAGGGTAAAACCGATGCCCCCGGACTGTGGCGATACCGTACTGCAGTCGCCCAATATTACGATTTGGGAAGATTAAAATCTTTTTCAATAATCAAATCATGCCGCCGCGATTTCTTCTTACATCGCTTACAACATACACAAAAACATTTTTAACAACAAAATTAATCCGATAACGTCCTCCCAGTGATGTCAAAAATAAACTTTAAAAAACATACATACAAAAATTACAATAAATAACTTCGGTTATTTTTAATAAAAAATGCGTCGAGCGCGCTAGGCATACCCAAAGAGTTTTATTTATTCTTGCCCATCTGCGCTCTCGCGCTCACAATTCATGTGATAAAAAATGCAATAATTAATTCTAAAAAATCAAAATACAAAAAAATCACTTTTTTCTTTAATAAAATGTTCATCAGTGCCAACATATGGAGATTGGTAAAAAAGGCCCGATTAAGGGCCACCGGTTTTTTCTTGTCCGACACACTCCCCTCGTGCAGCTTGCCTGTGCTACCTGGAGGACAAGATATCTCGTCATAACTTTACTCTGTCGCAATCTTGGACAATGTCACGATCCTGGTGGCGGGCCGGGTGTAGTCACCGGCGGCGGTCCGTACACGGACGACCCGAACTTGACCGTCCGGTGCCGGCTTCGCCTCCATTATTATTCCTCTGGGCCACGTGTTTCGGGGAAGTGCGGGATCAACGATCACCGCTATTTCGCCTTCCTTGATGGCGGGAGCAGATTCCTGCCCTTTATGCCTTCGGGCAAGCGTGGGCAGATACTCGCGCATCCATCTGCGCCAAAATAGGTCGGCCAGCTGTTGGCTCACTCGCCACTGCCTTTTCAGGCACACGTTCTCGTCAAGGGCGCCGTAGATGGCCAAATGCGAGTTGTGGCCTGCCATCCCCAATAAAAGATGGTTGGGGGTGAGGGGGGCATCATCTTTCGGGTCCACTGACACCTGGGTCAGTGGACGGCTGTTCACGGTGTGCTCGGCTTCGGCCAGCACCGTTCTCAACATTTCTTCTCGTGGCGCTCTTTCTTTTAGTGTGGCTTCCAATGCCCTTTTTTCGGCGCGTACTAAACTTTCCCACGCGCCGCCCATGTGCGGGGCGAGGGGAGGGTTGAAGTGCCACTCCACCCCGCTCCCCGCTAGATGCTCCTGCATTCTTTTATCTTCGGACAATTCGGCCAATGCCCTGGCCATTTCTTTTTCGGCTCCTCTAAAATTTGTTCCATTATCCGAGTAGATGAAACGAGGTTGACCGCGGCGTGCTGCCATTCTTCTAATAGCGAGTATGGCTGAGTCAGTTGTCAGCGACTCAGCCAGCTCCAGGTGTACGGCGCGTGTTGTTAGGCACGTGAACAACGCGCCGTACCGTTTTTCTTTTCGTCGGCCGATGGTTATCATCATCGGCCCAAAATAATCCAATCCACATCGGTGGAAGGCCGGCGTGTGATGCTCCAGCCGGCAGACCGTGATTTGCCCCATCAACGGAGGGCGCGGCTGGCTTCTCTGGACTCGGCACGCTTGGCACTCAAACTTGATACGTCGCACTGTCGGTCTTAGTCGTAGTATGAAAAAGTTTTCACGTAAATCAGACACGGTTCGTTTGGTGCCCGGGTGATTTCCTTTTTCGTGATAATGTTTTACCATTATTCTTGTGTATGGGTGGGCGCCGTCCAAAATGACGGGCGCCCTCAATCCTGGTGGTATATCTGTCACCGTGGTTTCTGCCAGCCGTGATCCCATCAGAATGACGCCGAAATCATCTAGCAGTGGCGTCAAGTGGTGGATTCGGCTATTTTTGGCCAGGAGTCCTCCTTTCTGAAGAGTCCTGATTTCGGGCCTAAAGGCGTTTGCCTGGGCTTGTAAGACCCAGGCACGCTCGGCTTCAATTCTTTCAGCCGAGGTTATATCTCGACCGGGCTGGTCTCCTGTGTGGCGACGACAATTCGCCACAAAACGCCTCACCCAAGCGGTGGCGCGGACCAGCCGGGTCCACGACGAGAAGCGCGTTATGTCAGGCAGCGCTCCCCCCGTATTTGCATGCCGGACCGCCAGTACGGTCGCGGGTTTCATCTCCAACATGCTTTCTGATGGTTGTAGTCGGCAGGCCTCTCGTGACCAAGCCGATTCTCCTCTTCGGAGGAAGTCAGGACCGCCAAACCACATACCGTCCGCTGACAGGTTTTGAGGATCGCCATCCCTGGTGCCGATATCCGCCGGGTTATGACGCGTAGGGACCCATTTCCAGTCCGTGACTTCGGTCAGCTCGTCAATCTCCCCCAGACGGTTCGCTACGAACGCTGAATATGATCGAGGATCGGTTCGTATCCAGCACAGGACCGTTGTAGAGTCGGTCCAATACTGAGTTTTGACAATTTCACATCGGTGTTCTCTTTTTATGGTGGCCGCTAATCGTGCGGCCAGAAGTGCCGCTTGAAGTTCCATACGTGGAATGGACAAGGGTTTCAAAGGCGCCACCTTGCATTTTGCCGATATGAAGACTACGTCCGAGCCGCCCTCTCCTTGCTCGGCAAAATACGCAATGGCACAGCATGCTTTTTCCGAAGCATCACTAAAAACATGTAAAAAAACTTTGCTGTCTCGACGCGAAAGACATGGTCGAGCGATCACACACACTGTTTCTTTAATTAATTGGTACCACGCGCGCCATTTTTTCGCGTGCTCGGGGCGGATTTCTTCGTCCCACCCGACCTTGGAGCGCCACACTTCCTGAAGTAGTATCTTCGATCGTATCATCTGACAAGCAAGGAAGCCCACCGGATCGAAGATTCTCATCACTGCACTTAATAACTGACGTTTGGTCGGGTGGGCCACCTACGACAGTTCTGGTAAATTCACAAACTTGAAAATGAATTTATCGGAGGCGGGCTCCCACGCTATCCCGAGCACTCTTTCAGTCGTGGTATCTTCTCCAATGATGCGCATTGGCTCTACAGCCCGTAGAGCGGGATCGATATGCGCTAGCACCTGTGGGTCATCTGACGCCCAGTTCGTTAGGAGCATGCTACCTCGCCGCAGCACCTCAGACACTTCTTCCATCATTCTGATAGCTTCTTCGGTTGTGTCCAAGGCGTCAAGGTAGTCATCCATATAAAAGGTCCGTTTGACCGCGTTTGCGGCGGCCGGAAATTCCGCGGCGCTGGCATCTGCGATTTTATTGCGAACATACTGCGCGCTGCTGGGCGAGCACGTCAATCCGAACACCATCGACGACATTTGGTAGGTCGTCGGTTCCGTCTCGCCCAGTTTTGTCCACAAAAACAGCTGCGCAGCTTGGTCCACTTCTCTAATTTTTATTCGTAAAAACATTTCACGCACGTCGGCTGCCAGCGCCACTTTTCCTTCCCGGAACCGGAACACATTCCCCAGTAATGAACTCAACATGTCCGGTCCCGTCAATAAAGCATCGTTCAGAGACACTCCTCGGCACTTGCTGGCACCGTCAAACACTATTCTGATTTTGTCAGGTTTATTTGCATTAAACACTGCAAAATGTGGCAAGTAGTTTTTTCTTTCCAGTCGTGCCTCTTCAATGGGCGAAAGGGAGTGGGCATACCCTTTCGCCAAATAATCTGCCATTTTGGCTCTGTACGCTTCGGCGAACACTGGATTTTTCGTCATTTTCTTTTCAATACCGGCCAGGCGGTTGGCGGCGCACTGGCGGGTTTCGGGCAGCTGACTGCCCTCATTCTTCCAAAGTAGGCCTGTCTCCCACCGGCCAGTGGGCAGCTGACGGGTGGTGGCTTCCATAATCGTCGTGGCTTTCGCATCTTCTTTATTTACGCGGGCCACGGCGGTGACTCCCAATGAGTCCACTGCGAAGTGCTCACGGACGAGAGCCTCCAAAGTATTATTTTTTTCTTTTTCGAAAGTGCCGGTAGTGCTCATTACTATCGCGGAACCGGCGTGCGACTGGTCTCCGAGTACTCCATGGGTGGCCCATCCGAGGGCCGTGCGAGAGCGGATACCGCCGCCGCGAACTTCTTCGACCTCACGTGTTACAATGAGGTGTGCGTGGTTCTGACCGATAAGTAATTGCGGCCGAACTTCACTGGCCCCGGCATGGCCCACATGCGATTTTTCGTTTCGATTGTTCATCACCAGCTGGGGTGGTAGAGCAAGTTGTCGCACGGTGCTCGCTCGCAACGGGTGGTCGGCCCCGTTGCCCCGAACTGTCACATTCACAAGTTGAGACCGGTCGACCGACGAACACATCCCGTTGGCGCCGTGGATACGTAATACACGGACCGGTCCTTGGGCCTCGACAGCGCTGGCCACACCGGCCTCGATGAGGGTAACCGTCGACCCCTCATCGAGTAACGCGTGACTTGCCCTAGGGGGCCACTCACGATCACCGGAAGCACTTTTAAAAACACTGTTTGCTGGTACTCCCGGCCTCCCGTGAGGCCCACTGTGTCCCCATTCGGAGGGACCACGTTCGATGCCCCGCGCGATGGCATATTCGATGGAGCACCCGAGTCTCCCGTGCGCGGCGCACTATGTAGCGTGCGGTGGTGTAGCGCGCGACAACCGCTTACACCACACCGCTTGCTTCTACACTGTTGGGACCGGTGTCCCTTCACCAAACAATTGAAGCAAATGGCCATTTCTTTCACTATGGCCCATCGGTCGGCCACTGGTTTTCGCGAATACACTCCTCACTCAGACACGGGGTGTTCCGCCACTTTGCAGATACTGCACAAAATTTCTGGTGACTTCCGATTCACTGTTTCACTGTCGCTTGTCATATTCACATGTCCGCTTCGGCGAACTGCAATTTTCT